>JAWPHD010005349.1:0-165519 GCA_037043455.1 Cyrtodaria siliqua | reverse complement strand
GGCAATAGGGTTGTGTTCATTTAAAATTAAGCTGATTTCATCATAATTTGGTTTCAAACCTCGACAATTCCATTGAATGATCTTATTAGTTTTACCCATTATTTAGCGCTAAGGCGATTTTTAATTTTGTTTTTATTTTTGGCCTTATATTTAGGAGAGGTCTTAGGAGACTCAAGCAGCGACATCTCCACTGATGGATCCTCCTCCCCGGAAGAAGTCAGCTGAAGTGGCACCTCAACTAACCTTTCATGAGAGGATGGAAGTGGCAGTGCAGCTGCCGGCTCTGAAATGTCCATAAGCTGTTCGAATTTGTTATGCAGCTCAATAGGGCCATTAGAAACCTTTGGCTGCTCCTTGTGCTCCCCAGTTGGAGAAGCACTAGCCTTACCAACTTCCTTAGTTGGAGCAGCACTAGAACTTCCAACTTCCTTAGCCGGAGCAGCACTAGGCCTTCCAACCGAGGATGTATTAGGCTTCACGACTGGGGAGGTCTAGACTTCACAGTCTTAGAAAAACCCTCTTTCCAATTCTGAAAAATTGACATGCTCTTGACATTGCCAGAGCCTGCCGGTTTTGTGTTTGATTTAAATGTAAAAGTTTGATTAGGTGAAAAGTTTAATTTTGGTTTGTTAAGTTGTGTTTGTTGACTTTTGTTTGGATTTGATACTGAGGAAGTATTCTTTGTATTTTGAATTTCTGGCTGTGGTTCGTATTGCGTACTTGCATCCCTGCATTCTGTGTGTGTTGCTGTTGTTTTGAGAATAGATGCGTAAGAGGTCGGACTTTTTATATTTTTCTTCAATTAATTTTCTTGCTTCTGGAAAGGGAATGTTTTGTGTATATTTAACTGTTATGATTTCTTTTTCTTTTTTAAATGTTTCACATAATTTTGAATTTGCGTGATGTCCCAGACCGCAGTTGGTACATTTGAGGGCGTTAGGACAATCTGATTCGTTATGTTTGAATGCAGAATCGCCACATTTACCACAACGTTCTTCTTTAGTACACCTGGAGTTGTGGTGCCCAAAGGCTTGGCAGTTGTAGCAACGTAACGGGTTTGGAATGTAGGCGTCAACATGCAATTGCAGATATGCCACCTTTATTGTTTTTGGTAAGACGGGTGTTGCAAATGTGAGTATGATAGTATTTGTACTAATAATTTTGTCATTCCTTTTGATGCTTATTCGGCGAGCTGCAGTTACCAACTTTGGCGCAAGCTCGCGAATAATTTCGTCTTCAGGTACTCCGGAGCGATCCGGGCACCTGATGACGCATTTGGAGATATTCATAGAGGTGTGAGCGTAACATTTGACTTTTGTGTTTAAAATTTGTGTAATTGTAAGTAAATTATCGGAGTGAGATTTTTTGTTTGTTTCAATAAGAAATGTTTTGTTTTTTAATTTTTTAATTTGTTTTACATGTCCAGCAATGGAATGGACAGTTTTCTCGATCACGAAAGGTGACATATCTGTAATAGGTGTTTCCCCGTTTTCCGATTCGATAATGAGAAAACGAGGAAAAGATTGATTGATTACTGATTCGTCAGTATCAGATTCAGTATCTGTTTTTTCCGTTTATTAGTAGTTTCTGCGTTTTGTGATGCCATGATGTGGCGTTAAGAATTCATCTTCCACGCTTCTCACCCACCTCGGAGTCCAACAAGGGGACATTTGCTGTGGATATCCAACAGCAAAATGCCAAGAATACGTAGAAGGTATACTCATAAAAAGCTAACGCATCAGACCCCCCATACCACCCAGCGGACATAACCCCTTAACTAAAAAGTCAAAGAGCCGCACTTATGTTCCGCTTAAAAAGTGGCACGAGTATAGCCATATAGCGTTTTGAAATACATGATTAGCCCGTGCGCCACCGCCATAAAAGACCCTATCTATATAATGTTTAAAGTAGAACAATATAAAAAGTAGGTAAGATACAGTGTACTGGTACTGTCTGAATAATAAGGTCGGATCTCTTATAGCTGGCGTGACAAACCGATTGATCAGAGTGGTGTGTTGCAACGTGGAGATAACTACCAGATCTCCACGCCACTCAACCACCAGGACTCCCTTCTCCAACGACACGGGTCGCCACCCACGGTCAACAGATGGGTTACATTTCGGGGTGGGGGGGTTCTACCCCTCTGCTAAGAAACAGTACAAGAAACAGGTATACCACAAATAGTTAGACCCAGATTTGCGTCTTCGAGTTCTTTAATTAAGTCATCTATAAAACATAGGTACAGGAAGGGCGAACTTACTCCTCCCTGTCTGGTTCCAATATCAACAGAGAAAACCTCAGATGTGTAGCCTTTGTATAGCACTCGACTTTCTAATTCCTCATGCACCAAAGCTTTCCAAGCGTATAGTTTTAAGCCCAGTTCGTGTAATGTATAAAACAGTCCGCTATGCCATACCTTGTCAAAAGCATTTTTCACGTCAAAAAAAAACATACAATCATCTGGCTACCTGCCTCTTTGGTATAGTAGACGCATTCTCGAAGTAAAAATGAAGTCATGATGCATCCAATTCCTTTTTGAAACCCTCCCTGAAGCGGACTTAATTTAATAGGGGTTACAGTGTTCACACGCCCTAATAACAGCCTCTCGTATAATTTCAATATTGCCGATGATAACGTTATTGCCCGGTAACTGAAAACCATTTGTACATTATAGGTATTTTTTTAATTTTATTAGACCCTTTAAGCCATTGGAAGGTCATCATGTAATATTTTTATTATACCAATTACAACTGAAGTAAGCTGTTGTCAAATATTTTTATTATTTAAAAATAAAGCGTTCTTAGTAGAATGGTTGGTAGTTTTTAAATTAAAACTAATAGACATACGAGTAACATTTGAATGCAGGTTATTACGTCTAAGCGCAATTTTGAAAACAAATGCGAATCCAAATGTTATTTGTTTGAAGAAACATTTTTAATTGAGACTTGGCTTTCCTCAATATATACACGGCTAATAAAGCTACATTTTATCTATAGACTACAATGTAATTATTCAGTGGTTTCTGACCTAGATATTACCAAATGAAAGTCAAAATTTACTTTGATTTCCATTTCTGATTATATAGTAGATAACTGGTTTACCTTTTCATCTTTGTCTGCCAACGCTTCAATAGCTAGTCAATAGCTATGACTGGCAGATGATTGATTTTTCCAGTTGTTCAGTTTTCTTTCACACATCGCTCTCCCATAAAACACATTTTGTCTATTTTTCCTAGAAAAGAAATGACATGTTAAGTAGACTGTGAGCTAGTAGGAGAAACCCTCCCCAAGAGGGAATTTTGTATGGTATGATTTTCTGAACAATACGTTTGTGCCATCTGAGCGTTGGGGCTTAAGTGAGTTTTGGAGGAAAACGCTGCGTTTTTTGACGAAAATCGCCGAAATCTGGAATATTTTTTTAGAAAAATAATGGAATACATTAGAACCAATTTGAATTGATGGAATCTTTCTCGGAGCGCATATCTACGTGTCCCATCACATAATTTATTGATCCGATACTTAAATATTGAGATTTTGGGGAAAAAATATTAAAAAATTGAGTAAAAGCGCTGATTTCTGTAATACATTGGGGATATTTAACTAAAAATTAGAAATATATCTAATAAAATATAAAAAATAAATATTGAAACCTTTCTGGGCAGGGAAAGGTCCAGTGATTAAGTAGAAAAAGTCCCAACCGCATGATGTTTGGAAATGCCTTAATTTTGGGACGAAAAATGTATATCTTTGCCAAAAATCGCCGGAATTTGGAATTATTTTTTGAAATTAGTTTGAACATAAACTTATCAAATTGAAGCAATAGAATGTTGCACAGCATATATGTTCAAGTTATATAGCATTTCTGCTCAAATATTTGCATTTTAGGGCAAAATGTTGTAAAAATTACAAAAATCACTGATTTCTGTCATCCATTGTGGGTATTGGGTTGAAATATAGAAACAAAATGAATACAAATGAATATTGACACATTGTAACACTTTTTGATAAACAAAGTACCAATAATTAGGTAAAAAAAAATCCCGAACCGTATGATGCTTGAAAATGCCTTAATTTTCGATGAGAAATGTGTATTTTGTCAAAAATCGACGGATTCTGGAATTACTTTGAAAATAGTTTTAATATAAACTTATCAAATTGAAGTAAAGCAATTGAAGTGATGCAATTGAAGTGATGCAAATGTTATCTGGCATCATATATAACATATCTGCTATAATATTGACATTTTAGGGGAAAATTTTGGGAAAAAGGACTAAAATCACTTATTTCTGCAATCCATTGGGGGTATTGGATTAAAATCTAGAAAAATATATGATACCGGTAAAATAGAAAATAAGACTGTAAGCTAATAGGAGAAACCCTCCAGGGGAAATTTTGTACACACTATTTTTCTGAAAACCAATTATGTGTAGAGCATTTTGGAAGATATATGTGTACCAACTGGCGACTTGGGCTTTACCACGTTACCGGCATTTCGAACATGGTACATATAGCTATATACAGTATACGTTATAAATAGAGAAATAGCGTTGAGCGACACAACGGGGCCGATGGCCAGCCGTCGGCAAAGGTCCCCATTACATTTGGCACTCGGTCGCTAGTCCATATTAGGGGGAAGGCTACCCGAGTTCGACTCTCGAACATGGCACATAGAGCTGTATACAGTTATATATAGAAGGACATAGAGTTGAACGACTTCTGCCGACGGCCGCTGGGCCGACTTACAGATTGGGTGACACAACGGGGCTAGTGGGCAGCCGACGGCAAACGTCCCGGCGACGCGTGGCATTCGATCGTTAGGCTGTATCAGAGGGAGGCTACCCGAGTTCGGGCCACGAACCTCGTAACTCATCTAGAGCTATATACAGTATAGTTATACATAGAGGGGAATAGCGTTGAGCGACCCTCGGCCGTCGGCAAAGGTCCCCGCTATGTGTGGTACTCGGTCCCCAGGCCTTATCAGGGTGAAGGCTACCCGAGTTTGAGTCTCGAACATGGCACAAAGAGCTATATACAGTTATCTAGCGGGAAATAGCGTTGAAAGACCTTCGGCCGATAGCCGCTCGGCCGACCCACAGATTTTGTGACACAACAGGACCGGTGGCCAGCTGTCGGCAACGGTCTACGCCACGCGTGGCATTCGGTCCCTAGGTCGTATCAGTGAGAAGGCTGCCCGAAATCGGGTCTCGGACATGCCACCTAGAGCTATATACAGTATAGTTATATAGAGGGAAATAGCTTTGAGCGACCCGCAGCCGACGGCCGCTGGGCCATCCCACAGGTTTTGTGACACGACGGTGGTCAACCGTCGGCAACGGTCCTCGCTACGCGTGGCACTCGGTCCCTAGGTCGTATCAGGGGGAGTTATATAGAGAGAACTAGCCTTGAGCGACCAACAGCCGACGGCCCTGGGCCGACCCACAGGTTTTGTGACTCAACGGGAACGGCGGCCAGCCTCTGCAAAGGTCCTCGCTACGCATGGAACTCCGTCGCTAGACCGTATCAGGGGGAAGGCTACAGGGGGATGGCAATTAGTGCTATATACAGTATAGTTATAGAAAGAGAAATAGCGTTGACCGACCCTCGGACGACGGCTGCTGGGCCGATCTACAGATATTGTGACACAACGGGACCATCTTGGACGCATGTTAGATTTCTTTTTATTGTGTTACACCTAAATTTCGGCTAGTATTTATATGCATATTATACACTGCCTAATTAACATTTTGATAGATAGAAACTTACAGACCTTACTTACAGACGAACACCAGTTTTTACAGCAACCTATTTGAACTAAAAATATGGTAACAGAATAGTTTCATTATATTTGAAGCGCTTCTTATATTAATATAAGTACACGTATTATGGTTTTTACATGGTTTTGATTTAATTTATGTTCAACGTTTTAAATGTACATTGAAATTTTAATTGCAATGTAAGTTAACATAGTTTACATGCACGCTACTCACTATAGCCCTATGCTCAGAACTGATGGCACACTCATTTTGAAACTTATTGTATGTTCTTTCAGAAAATCATACCCTACAAAATCATATCCTACAAAATCCCCCATGGAGGAGGAGAAGCAAATAAAATGTCAGCGTGCCATGCACTCTTTGGAAACATATGATGGGACAATGGCAATATCGCCAGGTGGAAGTAGGAATGTTCCATAGAAGAAAGACGGCACTTTTTTATGTTTAAATTACTTTTTGAAGAAAAGAACCCAGATTTCGTTTATGTTTTATTAAAAACACATTTTCCTCCAACAAAATAAAATCAGCATTTACCACCTTCTCGTGGTTTTCGGTATATTATTGCACATTGGATTGTGCAGAAATGTTATAAAATATTTTACTTTTTCCGTTCTTTCTATGCACTTTTGATTTTTTCCCAATACCTCAATGCATTACAGAAATCAGCGATTTTAGTCAATTTTTCAACATTTTGCCTTAAAATATATTAAAAACTTGAGCATATATGTTATATATGTTATATCTGATACAATAAATGACTTGGATATGTATAGTGTGCAACATTTTATTGCTTCAATTTGATAAAAAAAGAGTATGATAATGGACCAAGTTTATGTTCAAACTGTTTTCAAAAAATAGTTCCAGATTCTGTCGATTTTTAACAGAAATACACATTTTTTGCCTGAAAATTAAGGCAATATTTTATTCAGGACTTTTTTCTTCTTATGTCTTTATTCTATTGTATTAAATATTTTCTTTCTTAATTTTAACCCAATCCTCAATGCAACATTTTGCCCTATATTTGAGCATATATGTTATATACTGTGTCAGGAAAAACTTGAATATGTATGCTGTGCTTCAATTTGATAAGTTTATGTTCAAACTAATTTCAAAAAATAATTCCAGATTCCGGCGATTTTTGACATAAATACACATTTTTCGGCCCAAAATTAAGGCATTTCCAAACATCATGCGGTTTGGAACTTTTTTCTATTTAATCACTTGACCTTACTATGCCCAAAAAGGTTACAATATTTCTTCTCTCTATTGTATTAGATATATTTCTAATTTTTAGTTAAATACCCCCAATGTGTTACAGATATCAGCGATTTTATTAATTTTTTCAACATTTTTACCCAAAATCTCAATATTTTAGTATCGGATCAATAAATTATATGATGGGACACATAGAGATACGTTCCGAGAAAGATTCCATCAATTCAAATTGGTTCTAATACATTCCATTCTTTTTCTAAAAAATCATTCCAGATTTCGGCGATCAAACTCACCAAAGCCCCAACGCTCAGATGGCACACATGTCTCACTTTGAAGCTTATTGTATGTTCTTTCAGAAATTCATACCCTACAAAATTCCCCTGCGTGGAGGGGGGTCTACAGCCAGTTGAAGGACTAAAAGCTTTATTGACAGGTTTTTATTGCATTTTAAACCACAATTTACGCCTGGTCATATCATATAAAACGTATTTCATAGATTTATTATCAGATAGTTATTGGTTTTACCCATTGTTTACACATTTTTATATCATATTTTGCATGAGTTTATCAATGTTTGAGGTTATTTTCTCCAAGTATCCACTGCGTTAATATTGCATGTCCTTTTAATTTTAGAGCGGTATTATTCAGGAATATACAAACTCAGTTAACTATTCTTGTATATGGAAATAATTATAAACTCAATTATTGAGATTATAACTGGCCCAATTAGAAATTCCATATAGCGTATATATTACGAATTATTAATTAACTACTTAATATCTGCCGTGGTTTGCAGGAAACTGCACGCATCATATGGTAAGAACAAGGCCAATATGGAGAGAAACTCGGCCTATATGAAAAACTAGGCCAATATGAAATTCAAGCAATCTGATTGGATAAGCCACACGGCCAATATGACCAAGGCTTTGTTTTCTTTAAGGACGCCATTTTGAAGAAAAAAGCACAACGCCGCAGCTTTTCGATGATAAACTAGTTCGCCTATATAATGTAGACAATCAAAATAATTAAGGTTTGATTATTTTAAATTCGGTTACATCGACTTCACTGAAATATAGCTATTATCAAGTTCGTGTGTGATTTTCTCACGCGCCATCGGGCGGTAACAGTGGAAGATTTATTTGAATCAGAAACTTGATATTAAATGTTATATTGCAAATATATCTCTTGTTTTTTCTTACCTGTAAATGATATTTAAAACATAGGAATAAAGAGAGATATTAAGTAGTTAATTAATAAAAATGTCATTAAGTGTTTTCATATTGGCCCAGTTATTGGTTCTCGGACCAATAACTGGACCAATATGAAAACACTTAATTAATAAAATCATAGAATAACGTTTAAGTTCCTCTCGTGTACTTATTGGGATCATCAGTTTTGGCTGACTGCGGTCCTTGAATTATACGTGTTCGATTTTATATCTACTTTTATGCATGAGCTCAAATTATAGTTATTTGTTTCAGTTGTCTTTCTGTTACGTTTATAAAGTGAACCTTTGAGTTTATTAAGTATATTACAATTACAGCTTAACAATTATACTAGTAATATCAAAAATGTAAGGTATGAGCTCTTCGAATCATTTAATTGGTTCAATCAAAGAAAATTGAAAATGATCAGTTTACTAAAGGCAAGTTTACATGTTCATTTTGGAAATAATAATATGGGACACGATATGGGTAGACAGTGAAGGCGACTCACGGTAACAGAGGGAGCACCAATATGTTGTTCATGATTTTCATATGCTTTCACATTTTCTAAAGTGTATGTACTTAATTTTATGTAATACGTATTTATGGATATTGGCTAGGTAATAAAGGTTGTTCGTTGAGCTTAATGACAAAGACTGATCGATGATTCGGCGTGTTTAATGCTGTTTTCTTTTTGCCACTGGCTGAACCAATAAGTACTAAAAAGGGGATCCCGTGGAAGCAAAAACACAAACAAGAGATAAAAGTAGCAGGCTCGATTTTATTGAGTCTGTTCATGAGAGGCAATTAAAAGATGCAAAACACCTCTCACGCCTCCTAGCACCGGCTTAAGCTTAAAATTCTGTACTGTTGATTTTTACGAATATTGAGCTCTGCTCAACTCAGGGCTAGAGGGCGTGAGCGGTAGCAAGCATATTTCACTACCGCTCATGAACAGTCGCAATCAAACCGAGACTGAAATAGTTCGTATGTGTCGTGCTCGACCGTTTCCAAAGGTCCATTATCATACTCCTTTTTACCTTGTGGTTTCAGACAGTTTCGCTCCTTTTTTACCACAAACAACAGCGAAAAGTAGCAGACTCGGTGGCATTGCGTCTGTTTATGAGAGGCAATTATAAGATGCAAAACACCTCCACGCCTCCCAGCACGGGCTTAAGCGATATTCTACTTTAAAGCAAATACAGATATAAAAATCGAACAGGAAAAGTAGCTTAAGGACGACAGTCTACCACAAACATACACAGAAACAACGAACAACCCCAAAGATGAATAAAAGGCCAACTACGACAAGGGTTGACAATAGGGCTACCCCCTTGGAGCGGTCAGTGGTAAAAATATCAGCCCTAAACTATTACCTATCAAACAAGGTGCATCATAAGGCAATATAAGTACAACACAAAGATGCTCGTCTATATATAAATACAAAAAGAAACAATAGCCTAGAAAGCCACAAAGAAGGTACTCAGAGACTTGGCAGAAGCCAGAGCAACACGAGAATAAACCATTGGGGGCACGACAAGACAGGATTGCAGACAAACATTAAACGTCACCGTCCTTTTTGGCTTTAGGTAGACGTCATCATAGGGTCCACAGCCGGTCCAATCATCGCACAATAAAAGAGGAAAGCATAGTGGCGAACTGTAAATGGGTCCACCACCAAGCATGCATTGCGTTGCAAAATGATAGGGACATAACTTCTTTTGATAAACCTTTTAACAAGTTTAACACAAATAGTATGAAAGTGAAGAGATGATGACCAAGGATTTTACGAAATTTGTAAATCATGTCACCATAGAAGTCAGTTTGTGATAATCCTTGTCACAGAAGAGTTTGTAAATTACTTTTATATTTGTAAAAAAATATCAGGATTACGATAATCAAATTTTGCAAAGGTTTTACAAAGTTTATGGTAACGGTAGCCCTGATGGAGTACCTTTTAGTTATACAAAGAGTACGAATATTAAAGGCTTCAACTCGAGTACAATCTCTAGAAAAACGAATAAGTTGCGACACATAGACCCGATAAGAAGTTGCTCGGGAAACATCCCCATCTAAATCGGGAGAATTAACAATATCAAAATTAAAATCCTCCCTCTTGTCATATATTTTAATAATTATTACACCATTTTCAATGGAGATATGTAAATCGAGAAGAGAATCGTTAGTATCGGAAATATTAGCTTTGTTAAGTTGGAATTCTTTAGGGTATATACTATTAACCATAGTAGAAACGAAAGGGTTGGTCAATGTTCAATATGTCATCCAGATACCGAGTGGTGGCATTAAAGGCTTCAATAACATCTGCCTGGGTATCTGGTGAAAGACTCAACATGAAATCTCTTTCATAGCAATATAAAAACAAATCTGCGACAAGGGGTGCACAGTTCGTACCCATAGGGATACCAAGAATTTTCTATAACGGTCATTCCATAGCTGACGAAAATATTATCTAATAGGAAGATGAGTGCTTCACCAACTTATTGGCAAGTTCACATAGTGTATTTTTCTAAACTGCCGTTAATAAAAAACGCTCTAATATATTACTACAGGCCAAAAGTGTAGTATTTTCCCTAGCGAATGCGTTTTGAATGACAGCAATAAGCTTGTCTTTGATAGGGTAATGTTGTTTATGTAGTATAAAGAAGTCATAAGTGCTTATAGATGAAACGTGACGTTTATTGCAAATTATATCAATTTGTAGTAGACCGAAACAAATTAATCCCAGAGTTTTCATAAGTTTTAGCACAATATGATTTAACGTGATCTTTAACGGCAGTAAGAAAAAAAGTTAAACGTCTGGAGATGTTTATGTTGGTGCAGGCACTATAATTCGAAATAAAGCGGGTCTTATACGGATTTTTATGTAATTTAGTAATCCAGTATATAACTGGCAGTTTGTTCTGCTTTTCGTCTACCCTAGCCGTGAAAGTAGTGCACCGAGTGATATTTGTGGAAACACCATCATCCTCAGTAGATTGAACTGGAGTATACGAATTAGTCTACCGAGTTCCAGAGATAAAACATTGATGTAATGTAGGCGTCAAACAATAATTACATTATTACCTGCTTTATCAGCAGGAACTAAAACAAATTTATTACGAAATTCTTGAATTCCCGATTTTAAATTACGAAAGGAAAAGCAAGTTCTCGGAGAAAGTAAAGACTATGAGATGACAGGCACAGGTAATTCTTTAACATTTTGGGATTGCCTGCATTTTATTTATGCTCAAGGAATCGAACTTTTAAGGAACGACCTGTTTGTCCAACATAGTGTATAGCACAACGTGGTGCATTTTCTATGAACGTCATACAATCCATGTGGGATGCAAAATAACAATATTGACTGGATGTACGGGAAAAAAATAATGGCCGCCACACGACACAAACAACACGAGGTCCAGCAATATAACATTGACGTAATGTAGGCGTCAAACAATAATTACATTATTAGCTGCTTTATCAGCAGGAACTAAAACAAATATATTATGAAATTCTTCAATTCCCGAATTTAAATTACGAAAGGAAAACCAAGGTCTCGGAGGAAGTAAAGAAGGGTTAATATTATAAAAATTAATACGTGCATCTATTATTTTAAAAACAAATCCAAGTAGAAAGAGTGTTTGGGTGCACATGTTCTCTACGACACCATTTTATATTAAAATCCTCAATGTATTGGGCGATCTGAGCACGACAGGCATTAAAGTCGATAGTTGAAGGTAATCTATACTTAGGACCTTTCGAAAAGAGATTCAACAATATCAAAATCCACTGAATGGTCTTGATGATCCCAAAGGACCAGTAAATAATAACACTACTGATATGCAGTCGGGGAGACTTTTCACAAATGTCTGACCCCTTTGGCGCAACCATCTTTTACTTTCAATGGATATGCTTGGATTCAAGTAAACATTTTGTAAAACAATGTTCGGGATATATTTAAAATCAATTGAGGATATCCATTATAAATAATAACTTCGACCACCTTGGATGTCGTTTAGATATATTTTAATCAACGTTGAAGGACAATAACCTCAGTACTATTCATGTGAAATTTGGTTAAAAATTGTCAAGCTGTTTCTGAGAAGAATATATTTAAACAAAAAATCGGACATGCGATAGTAAGTAAGATTTGCCTTTAAAAATTGCAATACAATTCTCTGACAAAAATATTTACACGAACACCAAACGGTTTTATAACTGCAAGGTTCTATGATGTCCAAGTAATAAGGTGGCTTCGATAATATTTCTTGTTTTTTTTCTTCAGCTATGTTTACTAATAACAGGGTGGCTTTACCTCACTATAATGACTTTTTGATAGCGTACACGGCTAACAATAACTTAGATTCAGGTAGGTTTATTTATCATTTATTGTTGAATACCGAACGCATTCGGACCAAATAAACTGACCGAAGCGATCAAAAAGAGTATGATAATGGACCTTAGGAAACGGCCGAGCACGACATATACGAAATATTGCAGTCTCGGTTTGATTGAGACTGTTCATGAGCGGTAGAGAAATATGCTAGCTACCGCTCACGCCCTTTAGCCCCGGGTTGAGCAGAACTCAATATTCATAAAATCAACAGCACAAAATTTTAACCATCCCGAAGATGGCATGCATATGGCGGTGGACATGGAGTTATCCTTCTTTATCGTATTCCCCATGTCGTACGGCGTATGGTCCCAGTATCTAATAAAATTAAATGCCCCGAAGAGCGAAATAAACATAATGGAATTTAGTTGGGAGCAGCGGTTATGAAGCCTGCGTATAAAAAGCAGACAACATATCCTATGAGTGGTTAAACAATACCCAGAGCCTTTTATCGGCCGGAGTAATGGAACCACCGAATCAAAAATTAAGTAAGAAAACAAAAGATATTGAAAATGTACCACCGATAACTAACTATAAGTATCGGGCTCAGCGATCTCCAAAGATCGAATGAATAACAGTACTGATTGCAAGCGCGGGGAGACGTTTTACTGCCGCCACACTGCACAAGCAACGCCACTGTGCTATAAACAAGAGTATGATAATGGACCTTTGCAAACGGCCGAGCACGACACATACGAAATATTGCAGTCTCGGTTTGATTGAGACTGTTCATGAGCGGTAGTGAAATATGCTAGCTACCGCTCACGCCCTCTAGCCCCGGGTTGAGCAGAACTCAGTTTGGTCAGTTTGATTTGGTTATCTTAGAAAGTTTAGTAATAACGCCCGCTTAGAAGAGATAAGTGTGGTTATTGAATGTTTCTCTGATTAATCTATCAATAATAAAATATCATTACGGTCAGATGATAGTAAAGTACACACAAAGAGGTACAAATCAATTCAAGCATAATAGACTGAAAATTATAAATTCCTGTACGACGTTTACGCCTAATTTTAAAAATATTTTACCATCTCATAAAATTACAACATTTCAAATCACCTTCAAAATAAGAAAGAGTATGGAAGTGAACCTTTCGAAACGGCAGCACACGATTAATACGAAATATTGCAGTCTCGGTTTGATTGAGACTGTTCGAACAGAACTCAATATTCATAAAATCAGTAGAACAGAATTTCAACCTTCCCGAAGATGGCATGCATATGGCGGTGGACATGCCATATTTACTGCTATTATTCCATGTCCAGCGGTATACGATCCCAATATCTAATAAAAATATATGCCCCGAAGAGCGAAATAAACAAAATGGAATTTAGTTTGGAGCAGCGGGTTTTAAGCCTGTGCATTACAAGTAAAAGTCAAAATACTAAATTAAAAAGCAGACAACATATCCTATGCGTGGTTAGAGCCTTTATCGGCCGGAGTAGTGAAACCACCGAAACAAAATTTAAGAAGACATTAATCGTGAAGATGTCTGATTTAAAAGCTTTTAAGTGCATATTAAGGACAAAAGCTACTTTCATGGAGAGGATCTCTATAAGCATTTTGCTTTCGTTCCAATCCATTTACCTATTACATGTAACACTTGTATAATGCGTTATCTTTGAAATAAAATATGTTTAAACCAAAAGCTACTGCATAATACAAGCATTCTCTTTTATTGTCATTGATATGTTACTTATATCTATTTATAAATGTGGCTACAGTTTGAATGCCTATGCTGCATAAACCAGTTATCTGGCATTCATCTCGTCGAAGTAAATTATCATTATATGTATCGTTAAGGGCAGTGTGGTGACAGTAACAAGTCGTCCCGTGCTACCAATCAGTATTGTTATTTTTACCGGTCCTTTGTGATCAACGAGCCCAAAATAGGTGCCTTTGAAGTAGAATACCGCCTAAAGAAAGATAAAAATATCGGACAGGGAAAGCAGCATTCAAGGACGACAGTCAACCACAAAACACAAAAACAAACACGCAAAAAGACAAACGAGAAGGCAAAAGTAATAAAAAATGCAAACGACATCACAAACACAAAAGGGTTCACAATAGGGCTACCGCCTTGGAACGGTGAGTGGCAACAAAGGGCCACTGGGGATTTAAACCGGTTGAAGGGTGCACCAAACCTCACACTTACCCTAATGTCATTCCATTAAAACAGGACAGTGTAAATAAAGGAATCCCCGCCATGATCTAATCTCTAACCATCAAGGAAGCATCAATAGGCAATATAAGCAAAACAGAAATATGCTCGTGTAAATATAATACAAAACAAACAATAAGTCAGGTTGTGATAGTCTTTGTCGCAGAAGAGTTCTTAAATTACTTTTATATTGGAAAGAAGATCAGGGTTACGATAATAAAATATTGCAAAGGTTTTACGAAGTTTATGGTAACGGTAACCCTGATGGAGTAGCCATTTAGTTATACAAAATAGTATGAGAGTGGACCTTTGGAAACGGCCGACAGATTACGAATATTAAAGTCCTCAACTCGAGTACACGCTCTAGAAAAACGAATAAGTTGAGACACATAGACCCCATAAGAAGTTGCTCGGGTCTATGGGCCGTGAGAGAGGTTGCATGAACAGACTCAATAAAACCTATATTATTCTCTTGGTTAGGTTACTTCAAAAGGATCTGACTGATCAGTATTTTTTACAATAAACAATGAATAAACTACAGACCACGAGTCCACAACTTCAATTTGTGCTGGGTGTGGCATTTTGACAATTTCCAATGTTTGGATCAAGAGAGACTTTATCATTACATAAACTAATGTTGCAATACTATATCGTTTCATTTGCATCCTTTTAGCTAAATCACTAGAAAGCGTACATTTTTTATTTTCGCAATATTTGAATTTATAATTGAAATCTCTTCAATCAAATGTTAAAGAAACTAACAGGGCAAATAACGGCAAAATAACACTACAAAACCGTTTATAAAATCTCTATCCATGTGTTCAGATGATATAATAATGTATTTGCAATATTTAATAATTATAAAATGAAAAATACAACAGAAAGTGTGGTGAATATAGGGTTACTGACTTGGAACTGTCAATAAGCAATACGACCTACATGATAGATTGAATCGAATTTATGAGTAAACAATCCGGAAGTTATAATACGCATGCGTGTACACGTTAAGGCGGTGTTTAATCAGGCAGGTCTATAGGGGACGTATCACAATTAATTAGTCGTGTTATGTGTCATAATTGTTGATAGTATATACATATAAGGCATGCACTCGGCCCGGGGGAAAGGGTCCGCCTCCTCCACCCACCGCATTCTGGACAGCCGTGAATGAACTCAAGGTAAGGTAAATGTTCCAAACCTGTGTTGGTAAATAATTGGACGCAAGCGAACCATCCACAGACCATCATTAATTGTCTGGGCAATATCTCGAAAAACGTAATAAATGACAATACTATTGATTTAGCTTTACATTCTATGATTATAATAAAAGAAAAAATAGTAACTAATATCAACGTTTGTCATAACAATTCATCTGGAAATAAACTGACCTCGCCGGGAAATAACTGGACCATATTTTGTTTTTGTTATACTATGTTATTATTTCTCACTTCTGATGTTTCCTTCATATTTTTTCACCACTGAGATACTATTGTTATAACCATTTCGCTGATATATATTGACAGAACAGTGTGTGTAGAAAAATGGGATCTCGTCGGGAAATAACTGTACCATGTTTTGATTTTCTTATAATTTGTTATTATTTTTTCACTTATAATGCATTCTACACCCTTCTTATCAAAGAGAGACAATAGTTATTTATAACTGTAATTCGCGAATATATTATATAATAGGACGAAACCTATTGAAGGAACAATGTTCTATTGAAGTAACCAAGTCATAATTAATTGAACAATAAATGGACATCACCTTGAAATAACAAGACCATATATAGCTTTTCTTAAAATATGTTATTATTTCTATATGCTTCCCAGCACTAAGATACGATAGTGATAACTAATTCACGAATATATTATATAACAGCACGACATGTATTGACGCAACAGTGTGTCGGGAAATAACTTGACATAACCGGGAAGTAAATGGACAATATATAGCTTTTCTTTTTTCCAGTTCTGATGCATTCTACATCCTTTTCAGCACTAAGATACAATAATTATAACTAATTCACGAATATTTTATAACACGACATATGTTGACGTATATCCGGCAAATATCTGGACTATATTTTGTATTTTTATAATATGGTAATATATCTATGATGATTTCCCATTCATCTTTCATGCCAACTTCACAAATGAGAATATAGTATTAGAGCAAACAAAGTGCTGGGATAAAACTGGACAAAGCCGGGAAATTACTGGACAATATTTTGTATTTTAATAATATGGTATGTCATCATATCTCATTTCTGATGCTGTCCTGATGGCATCTAATATCAACCTCACTACTGAGATAGTAGTGTAACCAGCAACACTCTAGTATATCATATCAGCAGCGTCAAACGTAGAGGAGTAAACGTGCTGTGAAATAACAGGACATATCGGGAAATAACTGGACCATATATCGTATTTGAATAATATGTCATCATATCTCAACGTTCATGTGTCCTCGTTCATATTTCATATCAATCCCACTGCTTGGATAATAGTATAATCAACAACACTCTGTTATATCATAGCAGTGGCAAAACAAGCGGGAACGACGGCCTGGGAAATAACTAAACACAGCTGGGGGAAACCTGGACCAATTTGTGTATGTAAATAAATGGTATCATACCTTTTCCGACCACTTTTAAGCCAAGCTCACTAATGAGGTAATAAAATTCGTAACAATATTCTATTATATCGGGGCAGTGATATGGTAGAGTTATTTAACGTTCTGGGAAATTACTGGACATACCTGGGAAATAGATGGATATTGCCGGGAAATAACTAGACCATATACTGTATTTGAACTATATGTCATGATATCTCATCGTTTTCTCGCTCAAAATATCCTTAACAATATTGCACAATATCACAGGCGGTGATATGCTAGACGGAAAAACGTACTGGAAAATAACTGGACATGGTTGGGAAAGGACTGGATATTGCCAGGAAATAAATGGACCATATATTGTATTTGAGCAATATGTCATCAAATCTTATCTTTCATGTTTTCTCGCTGATAATATCCGTAACAATTCTTTGTTATATCAGGGAAGCGATATGCATTACGTGGACCGAGTATTAACTTTCATACCTCATCTAACACCTTCTCCAAGAAGCGAAAACGAGGTTTGCTAGGGTATGAAATAAAACCTTAATTTCGGCTTACAAGTTTGCATATTGTAAAATTAAAATAATTGATATTAATTGTAAACAGGTTAACGCATTTTTTCAGTAAAAATGTTTTAAACGTGCTTTATTTTCGAAATATCCGTTATAAAATCCTGCTAATATATGCTTTTCCATCGCTTAATGGGATTAAGGCGGTACCACGTAATGGTAGACGGAATAACGCGCTGGGAAATAACTGGACATAGCTGGAAATAACTGGACCATATATTATATTTGAACAACATGTCATCATATCTCATCTTTCATGATTTTTCGCCCATATTTCATATTAACCTCACTAATTAGATAATATTTCAATCAACAACACCTTACTATATCATATCAGTGGCAAAACCAGATGGACCGACGGCCTGGAAATAACTAGACACAGCTGGGAAAAACTGGACTAATTTTGGTATGTTAATAAGTGATACCATATTTTATGTAAGACGTTTGCCCGACCATTTTCATGTCAATCTCCCTAATGAGAAATACTATCAGTAACAATACTCTATTATTATATAACCTATAAATAGACGCGTTTTCATTGGCTAAAAAGTAATTTTTTAGAAAATATATCTAGCGATATTGACCTGTTTTTTTCTGATATTGACCAGTTTTATAAATAGTAACAGGGGAAGACCGGGGAATCCCACGAGCCTCTGTTTTCTTTTAAGTTGGTCAATATCAAAACAATATGATAAATTGAGGGTTATATAATAAAACAGTTATGGACTTTTCAGCTGTTATACATGATGTTGATATGTACCAAAAAATCATTATTGACCTCGGCTATCGCCTCGGTCAATAATGATTTTTTTGGTGCATATCACATCATGTATAACAGCTGAAAAGTCCATAATTGTATAATATATCACGGCAGTGATATGGTAGACGGAATACCGTGCTGGGAAATAACTGGACAGAGCTTGGAAATAACTAGACACAGTTGGGAAAACCTGGACTAATTTTGGTATGTTAATAAGTGATACCATATTTTATGTAAGACGTTTGCCCGACCATTTTCATGTCAACCTCCCTAATGAGAAAACACTATCAGTAACAATACTCTAATATATCACGGCAAAGATCTGGTAGACGGAATAACGTGTAGGGAAATAACTGGACAGAGCTGGGAAATAACTGGACATTGCCGGGAAATAACTGGACCATATATTGTATTTGAACAATAAGTCATCATATCCCATATTTCATGTTTTCTCACTCATATTTTATATTAACCCCACTACTGAGATAACAGTATAACCAACAACACGTTTTGTTATATCATAGCATCGGCAAAACTAGAAGCAACGACGACCTGAGAAATAACTAGACGACAACTAGGAAAAATATTGCGTTTGAACAATATATCATCGTCTCGTCTTTCACTTTTTCTCGGTGATAGATATCCGTAAATTACTCTATTCTATTAGGGCAGTGAAAAGGTAGACGGAATAACGTGCTGGGAAACAACTGGACATCACAGGGAAATAACTGGGCCATACATTGTATTTGAACAATATGTCACCCCATCTCATCTTTCACGTTTTCTCGATCATAATAATAAGTGATATGGTAGACGGAATACCGTGCTGGGAAATAACTGGATATAGCTGGGAAATAACTGGACATCGCCGGGAAATAAATGGACCATATATTGTATTATCATATCTCATCTTTCATGTTTTCTCGTTCATATTTCATATTAACCCCAATACTTAGATAATAGTATAACCAACACAACTATGTTATATCATAGCAGGTGCACCACTAAAGGGAACGACGGCCTGGGAAATAAATAGACACAGCTGGGGGAAAACTGGACGCAATTGTGTATGTTAATAAATGATATCATATCATTTCTAAAACGTTTTTCCGACGAGTTTCATGTCAAACTCACTAATGAGGTAATACTGTCCTTAACACTACTCTATTGTATCACGTCAGTGATATGGTTGACGGAATAACGTGCTGGGAAATAACTAGACTTTGCCGGGAAGTAAATGGACCATATACTGTATGTTAATAATATATCATGATATCTCATCTTTCATGTTTTCTCGCTGATAATATTCTTAACAATACTTTATTATATCAGGCCAGTGATACGGTAGACGGAAAAACGTGCTGGGAAACAACTGGGCATAGCTGTGAATAACTGGACAAAATTGTGTATACGAAAGTATGTCTTCATATCTCATATTTTATGAGAGAGAGAGAAAGAATATTTGAGCGCGAGAGTTAGAGAGAGAAGGATACATGATACATATATGAAATACTGTATTGTCTGTCTGCAAAATTCATACAACCGACACACGAGAAAGCTGGCAGACAAACAGACAGACAGAAAGGCAGAGAGAGAGAGAGATAGACAGACAGACATACAAGCACACGTGGGCGCACATACACACTAAACATTTGACACACGTACGTGACAGACACATGTGCACAGAAACAGCACACATATCATATGTATTTGTTCATGCTTGTTTTCATGACTAAGCAATAATACTATTCTAGTGGATTTAATATTTGTTTACATTAGTTACCTCCGCAAGGGTGCGTGAAAGTGAAGCTTTTCCTGTGTTGATGTTGTAAGTTTGCACGTTTTTATAAATCCCCGATTTGATGAATCAAACCTGATCTTAAAAACAATTGAATTGTTACAGGGAACAACGGCTGAGAAATTTTGTACAGTAACGGACCATATTTTGTGATTTAATTTAATATGGCTTCTACCTCAATGTTAATATAGTATATACAATTCAACAACAGCATATATATATACCATAGCATGAAACATTAATATAAACAATTTGCGACGGAGTTACTGGACCTCTTGTTCGTGATTTTATTGTGTCGTTTTCTTATTTGTTTTTGATTGCGTTGAATTTCTTAATTGTTTGTGGTAGTTATAAAGTCAACAAAAATAAATGTAACTGTAAAAACATAAACGCAAAAGACATAGTTTAAACACGTGTACAAATACTTTCCGTTATTATAATGCATTACAACTGGATGAAATCTTACGAGTACGCTACTTTGGAAAGTTTATTATTACTATTAATTAGTATTAATATTTCTTATTTCAGAAACTTGATCCCGAACCCTACACGCATGTTTACACATTTATCAACACTGGGTGACATAAGCGCATGAGCAATAATCAACCGGCAAACAACTGGACATTTCCAGAAAATTAACTGGGCAATATCTGGAAAATGTATTATAGTACGAGTATAGTGAGAAGGATGTAGAATGCATCGGAAGTGAAAACTAATAGAAAAGTGTAAGAAAAAATATAAATGGGTTTGTTTTTAATCGGTGATGTCCAGTAATTTCCCAGCTATGTCCAATCATTCCGAGCACGTTATTCTGTCTACCATACCACTGCCCTGATATAATAGAGTGTTGTTAAGGACATTATGAGCGAGAACTTATAAAAGATGTGATATGATGACATATTCAAATATATGGTCCATTTATTTCCCGGTAATGTCCAGTTATTTCCCAGCTATATCTAGTTTTTTCAAAGCATGTTTTTCCGTCTAGCATATCATTTCCCTTATAAAATAGAGTATTGTTACGGATATTATCAGCCAGAAAACATAAAAGATGATTCAAATACAATATATGGTATATTTATTTCCGGCAATGTCCAGTTATTTCCCAGCTATGTCAAGTTATTTCCCAGCACGTTTTTCCATTTACCATATCACTGCCCTGATATAATAGAATAGTGTTACGGATACTAGTGAGTTTGACGTGAAAGTGGTCGGGAAAAAGTATTAGCAAAGATATGATATGATTTATTAACATACACAATTTGGTCCAGTTTTTTCCCAGCTGTGTCCAGTTATTTCCCAGGACGTTGTTCCATTTAGGTTTGCCACTGCTAGTGTTATAATATAGTATTATTGGCTATACTATTATCTAAGTAGTGTGGTTAATATAAAATATGAGCGAGAAAATATAAAATATGAGATATGATGACATAGTTCAAATACAATATATGGTCCATTTATTTCCCGGCAATGTCCAGTATTTGCCCAGCTATGTCCAGTTACTTTCATCCACCATATCACTGCCCTGATAGAATACAGTAGTGTTATGGATATTATGAGCGAGAAAACATGAAAGATGCTATATGTTGACATATTATTCAAATATAGTATATGGTCCATTTATTTAACGGCCATGTCCAGTTATTTCAGCACGTTGTTCATCTACCATATCACTGCTCTTGATATAATATAGTAGTTTTACGGATACTATTACCTTATTAGTGCGTTTGACTTGAAAGACGGTCGGGAAAACGCCTTAGAAGATGTTATTCAGTTACAAAAAATGGTCCAGTTTTATCCCACCTGTGTCTAGTTATTTCCCAGGCCATTGTTCCCTTTAGTTTGTTGGTTATACTATTATCTATGTAATGGAGTTAATATGAAATATGGGCGAGAAAACATGAAAGATGAGATATGATGACATATAGTTCAAATACAATATGTAGTCCATTTATTCCCCGGCAATGTCCAGTATTTTCCCAACTTTGTCCAATTATTTCCAGCACGTGTTTCATCTCTCATATCACTGCCCTGATAGAATACAGTATTGTTACGGATATTATGAGCGAGAAAACATGAAAGATGATATATGATGACAAATACAATATATGGTCCATTTTTTCCCGTCCATGTCCAGTTATAACACAGCGATGTCCAGTTATTTCCCAGCACGGTTTTCCGTCTACCATATCACAGCCCCTGGCATAATAGAGTGTTTTTACGGATAATATTACCTCATTAGTGAGTTTGACGTGAACGACGATCGGTAAAACGCCTTAGAAGATGTTATTAAGATACAAACAAGTGATCATTTTCCCCCAGCTCTGTCTAGTTAGTTCCCAGGCACTGCTATGATATAATAGTGTGTTGTTGGTTTTACTATTATCTAAGTAGTGGGGTTAATATGAAATATGAGCGAGAAAACATGAAAGATGAGATATGATGACATATTGTTAAAATACAATGAATGGTCCATTTATTTCCCGGCGATGTCCAGTATTTTCCCAGTACGTTTTTCAATTACCATTTCACTACCCGGATATAATAGAGTATTTTCGCGGATATTATGAGCGCGAAAACATGAAAGATATGATGTGATGTCATATTGTTCAAATACAATAAATGGTCCATTTTTTCCCCGGCACTGACCAGTATTTCCCAGCTATGTCCAGTCATTTCCAAGCACATTTTTCCGTCTATCGTATCACTGCACACATATACTAGAGTGTTTTTACGGATATTACAAGCGAGAAAACATGAAAGACGATATATGATGACATAGTGTTCGAATGCAGTATATCACCATTTATTTCCCGGCCATGTCCAGTTATTTGCCAGAGATGTTCAGTTATTTCCCAGCACGTTTTTCACCTACCATATTACTGCCCTGATATAATAGATTATTTTTACGAATATTATGTGCGAGAAGACAATGAAAGATGATATATGATGACATATTGTTCAAATACATTTTATGGTCTATTTATTTCCCGACAATGTCTAGTTATTTACCAGCTATGTCCATTTATTTTCCAGCACTTTATTCGGTCTACCATATCACTGCCTTGATAAAATAGAGAATTGTTACGGATATTATTACCTCATTAATGAGTTTAACATGAAAGTGTTCGGGAAAACGTTTTAGATAGATATGATATCATTTATTAGGATTCAAACATTGGTCCAGCTTTTCTCCAATTGTGTCTAGTTATTTCCCAGGACGTTTTTCCCTTTAGTTTTGCCTGCTATGATATAATACAGTGTTGTTGGTTATACTATTATCTAAGTAGTGAGGTTAATATGAAATATGCGCAAGAAAACATGAAAGAAGAAATATAATGACATACTGTTCAATTACTATATATGGTCCATTTATTTCCTGGAAATATCCAGTATTTCCCCAGCTATATCCAGTTATTTCGCTGCACGCTGTTCCGCCTACCATATCTCTGCCCTAATATGTTTATTATGAGCGAGAAAACATAAATGAAGAGACGTGTTGACATAACTTGAAAGATTAGATGTGCTGACATATAGTTAAAGTACAATATATGGTCCTGTTATTTCCGGCAATGTCCAGTTATTTCCGAGCTATGTACAGCTATTTTCAGCACGTTATTCCTTCTACCATAACACTGCCGTGATATAATAGCATATGGTTACATATAGTATTACCTCATTAACGAGTTTGACATGAAAGTTGTCGGAAACGTTTCAGATAAGATATGATATCATTGATTAAGATACAAAAAAAAATGTCCAGTTTTTTCCAGCTGTGTCTAGTTATTTCCCAGGCCGTTGTTCCCTTTTGTTTTTCCACTGCTATGATATAATGGAGTGTTATAGAGCCTTATCTTTTCTTCTGGATAACATCTTTATAAGATACGGTAAAACTATTTACCGCCAGGTTGTTGGTATTCCTATGGGTACTAACTGTGCGCCACTTTTTTGCAGATTTGATTTTGTACTGCTATGATAGAAATTTTATGTTGAGTTTGTCACCTGCTAGCCAGGGTGAAATCATTGATGCCTTTAAAAATACTTCTCGGTATCTTGATGGCATACTCAATATTGATAATCCGTTCTTTGCTCATATGGTTACTAACAATTATCGACCAGAGCTCACGTTGAATAAAGCCAACAGTTCGGATACAATAGCAGCATTTCTCGAGCGTGTAATGATGTTATAGACTTCAATGATCAAAATCAAGTTATTACAAGTAAACTTCTTCAGCAGGGTTTTCGTTATCACAAACTACGTAGATCTTTCTCTAAACTATACCGCCGCAACGAGGGCCTGCTGGAAAAGTACAACACCAACCTTAAAACACTTCTGCGACAAGGCATATCACAACCCTCATTTTATGGAGATGTGGTGTATAAACTTCGAAAGTTAAAGGGGTCTGACGGGTTTCCTGACCGCTTTACAAATTTAATCAGGAAGTTCGTCAGAAAAGCATATAACCATTTGGTTTTACAGCGCACTGCATGTTTAGTGATTGACCCCTCTACAGTCAGTCATTACGCTTCACTTTTCACTAGTGCGATGACTGGACTACCTCTTTGGACTTTATGATTGCACCTACTAAAACCCCAACTAAGGGAGGTGGGTGCATGAGCTTTCGTCCCTCGGGTTTTCTGGTCGTACCCTACATTGATTGTCTCTTTAGCTGCAACTACTATGGTTGTTCCGTACGATTCTGGATACAAGTTAGTTTCTCTGGATGTGGACTTTATTGTTAGAGAATTCCTTTTGATGGGATGTAGTTTTGTTTACACTGTCTTTATCTGGGCGCTGAAGACAGGATAGTAGCGAGGTTTGTGCGCATATAAAATCGATCCAAGCTAACGAGTAGGCCTTTTTGCCTACTGACCGTTCCAAGTCGGTAACCCTGTGTTCACCATCATTTCTGTTGTTTTTTGTCTATTTCATTGTATTATCAAGTCCTTGTTTGGAGTACAGTTCGGTCCTACGATGCCATTGCGTTCGGAAGCTGTGGTTTCTATAGGACCCTATATCTCATTTTTGATGGTTATACTATCATCTAAGTAGTGGGGCTAATATGAAATATGAGCGAGAAAAACATTAAAGTTGATATATGATGACATTGGTACAAATACTATATAAGGTCCATTTATTTCCCGTCGACATCCAATTATTTCCCAGCACGTTTTTCGTCTACCATATAACTGCCCCTGACATAATAGAGTATTGTTACGGATATTATGAGCGAGAAAACATGAAAGATGATATATTATGATATATTGTTAAAATAGAGTATATGGTCCAATACTTTCTCGGCAATTTTCAGTTATTTCCCAGCTATATCCAGCTATTTCTCAGCACGTTATGCAGTCTAACATATCACTGCCTTTATATAATAGAGCATTGTTACGATTATTATGAGCGAGAAAACATGAAAAATGAGATGTGATGACATATTCTTCAAATACAATATATGGTCCATTTATTTCCCGGCAATGACCAGTATTTTCCCAGCTATATCGTTATTTCCCAGCACATTTTTCCGTCAACCATACGACATAATCGAGTTTTTTTACGGATATTATTACTTCATTAGTGAGTTTGACATGAAAGACAGTCGGGAAAACGTCTTAGAAGATTTCATTTATTAAGATACAAATATTGGTCAAGTTTCCCCCAGCTGTGTCTAGTTATTTCCCAGGCCGTTGTTCCATTTATTTTTGCCACTGCTATGATATAACAGAAGGTTGTTGTGTATACTATTAACTAAATAGTGAGCGAGAAAACATGAAATGTGAGATATGACGAAATATTGCTCAAATACAACATATGGTCTATTTATTTGCCGGCAATGTTCAGTTATTTCTCAGCGATGTCCAGTTATTTCCATGCACAATTTTCCGTCTACCATATCACTGCCCTGATATAATAGAATATTGTGACGGATATTATGAGCGAGAGAACTTGAAAGGTGAGATATGATGAAATATTGTTCAAATAAAATATATGGTCCAGTTATTCCCCGGAAATGTCCAGTTATTTCACAGCACGTTGTTTCTTCTACTACTTTTTCCACTGCATTGATATAATACAATGTTATGGTTATGCTACTACCTCAGTAGTGAGGTTGATATGAGATGTCCGCAGTAAAACATCAGAGACGAGATATGATGACATACTAGCTAGTTTAATTAAAATACAAAATATAGTCCAGTAATTTCCTAACTTTGTCCAGTTATTTCCCAGCGCTTTGTTTCTTCTAACATTACCACTGATATTAGAAAGGGTTATAGATTAGTAAACTGTCATCTCATTGTGTAGTTGGCATGAAAGGTGAGCGGGAAATCATGATAGATATATTAACATATTATAAAAATACAAAATACATTCCAGTTACTTCCCAGAAATGTCAAGTAAATTCCCAATCAAATTTCTCCCTCCAATACAAGTCAAATTCTTCAATATTGATTAGAGTTTATAAGGCGTCGTGATATATAAATACATCAACACTGGGCAAAATGAATATAAAAGCGATACAAAATGTGTAATGGAACACAGTCCGTAAGTAAAGATATAACCTATTGTCATACTGCAAAGAAAATTCTCGGGATTTTATTGGTCGGTGGGCCGTAGACGCCCATGTCCACGACTCGCGACGTGAACATAAGACAATTTCCCCATAGGTACCCCATACCAAAACAAAATGGCGACGATATTTCATTTGTATTGCTTTTCTGCGCTTTCCATTGTGTGTAAAGGTCTGAAATAATCGTAAGTATATATATTTTTTTGCAATTTTACAGATAATAAAACATTAACATAGTGATGAAATACGTTTATTTTATGAAAAAAAACGCCAAGTATAACGACGTTAGAGCGACGATGTCACAAAAATAAACAACGTTTAGTCAGAGGCACGTTACGGGGAAATTGGCGCAATAAAAATGAAAACATGTCTTTGGCTGTTTTTTTCTAAAATAAATGGTAACAACTTTGAAGTATGACAAATGCGTTATTAGGATTCTTGACAGGGAACATGGGCTCATATTCTCTGCCTGGAAATTATAGTCACCTGAGCCGTTAGACTCACATTCCCTGCCTGGAAAGTATATACCCACTCGCCTAACGGCTAGGGAGAATATAATTTCCAAGCAGGGAATGTGAGCCCATGTCCCCTGTCAAGAATCCTAATAACTAATAATGAGCGTAAGCACATAAAGGGCTGATTTTTAATCAGTGAAATGTATACATGGAGACATGAACATTGACCCAAATAAATATGTATTATTAAATTCGTTAATTGGAAGGAAAACAGTTTAGTTTATTTATTGTTGTTTGACCGCTTTGTTTCCATTTCTGTTGCGCAATATTTACATTTCTGTTGGTCACGTGATGCCATTAGCGCATTTAGTTATATTCATAGTATGTATTACGTTACATATCTACCCCGTTTAGCTCAGTTGGGAACGCTTTAGTCTTATCAGCAAAAGTAATGTCAGTGTGGGCTAAGAGTTTAATTCCCCGACGTGGGTACTCCTTTTTATACCGCTATTGAATTTCGTCAAAATATTTTAGATTTAGTAATTATTCAAGAAATGTAGTTGTGTAATATTTCTCAACGTAATTATTTTGTGTTTTATAAGCTAAAGGTTACGGCTAATGCAGCTTTTCTCTGACAATTATCTCTAAAATAAATGCTATCTTGAATTTATAAATGGTCTTAGCATGCTAACGGAAAGTATGGATACATACATTATTTTATGTCAACTGGAATTCGAGAAGCGAGAACTCGAAATAGCGAGAAGCTATCATGCTTCTGCATTTATTTGTACGCTTGCATTTATTCATATAACCTGTGAGATGGTCCCTGTAGGCGGATTTATAAATTCCCGCCCTAAGTGATGCGCCCATGCGTATTGTAGCTTCCGTACATAATTTTCCTGGTCCAGTATTTTCCCGTAACACCGGTATCAAACAAAATCATCCAAACCTATGTAAATAACGAGAACAGGCAATGGCGAGAGTGTAAACGGAGTTTCCATTACACGTTTAAAGTGTCATGATTTGTAAATCAGGAAGTGACGAGAGGAACATGATGATATCCAATAGCGCCGGGCAGTATTGTTAATGAGACGCCACAGAGTGAATGCTAATTAGAAAGGTTATAGTATATTCATAGTTGTGTGTAAAGATATATTGACTTTGCAGACGTGAAAGACATCTTATTTATTGCATACGCATTTACAAGCTCCGTTTACTTTCAATGTAACAGGAAACGTCAATATTCGACCATATTGACGTGTAGTAAATTCATATTGGGTGTGTAATGTATACTTGTTCGTGATTGGTGCACTTTTCTGTTCATGTCAACGAAAGTATGTCACGTGATGTAATGTTGATTACAATTTTGTAATGGCAATATGTTTGTTTCAAATAATGTTTTTGGTGCAAATTAAATGTTACAACCTGCTTTATTTTTCTCTAATTTAAAAATGCGTATGCAATAAAAAGGTTATTAGATTCATATTGGGATATATGCACGAGTTCTTTTGCGCATAAATATTGCGCTCCTTAAGTCGTGCAATATTAATACGCAAAAGAAATCGTGCATATCTCCCAATACAAATCTAATAACCTAGAAATATGACTCTGCCGTCGATTTAAATAGTACGTTAATGATAAATCGCCCACGTTTCGTTATCGAGTGGAGCACCTATTTGAAAGTCTCTCTTGGCGACATGTTTTCCGCAATTAAAAACAACTGGAACTTAATTGGAGCCACTAGAGTCCAACCTGGAACCAAATCATCCCACATGTTAACCGGTTTATTAGACTGAGCAAACGGAGACTCTTTGTTCGATTAAATGAATTGAATATAATAACGCCGACATGGACTAATACAGCTGCAAAATAATTGTATTAGTCTATTACATAGATTAATTTAAATAATTTATATGATGAAAAATTCTGTTTTATTTAGATAATGTACTAATAAACGTTAGAAAAGCTAAACAACTGAATATAGACAAATACAGCAGTGGGACCACATAGATGAACGAAGGATATAAGAATGAACAACAATCTATAATTGGACGGATTTAACAAAGGGGCCGCAAGTACGACTAAGTGTTTTAATTGGCACATATAATACTGACCCAATAGCTAACGGATCAGTAGACAATACCTTTAATGTAAGAACTTATTATATGCCGACTGGTACCGTTGGAGACAGGTGATTTGAATGATGTTTTTTTAATTTAAAATCGTTATTGACAAGATATTTGTCTCGTTCAGAATGAAATGTGTTCTGATTTATTGACTGTTATTATTGAGATATTACAGGTATTGTCTAACAGTGTCTTTGGTTCAGTATAGATTTCTGATCCTAGAGGTATAATTTATTTTGCTTTTTAATTTGAAACGCAGAATGGAAATAATCCTAATATTATATATTGGGAAAAGAAATTGTATTTGTATTGCTTCTTAGCAAATTAAATAAGAAACATCTTAACTATCAACGCTGAATAAACACACACTATAATCATGTTTGCTGCGTCGTTTGGATGGCTTTATTCCTTCAGACCCTAAACAGACTCACATTATTTAAACGAATCATTACATTGAATCGATTCTGAATTTTCGCATTTTGCTAATTTTATCTGCAATGGGTCTTTCTAGATTATCAGAATTTGTGAGTTTTCAAATGTTCGGTCAGATTTATTATATCAGCATAGAAATCTGATAGCATGATATTGTTCCCGAAAGAAATAAAAAAAAAAGTGTAATACATCACAACGACAGTAAAGTGACACTCTATGCATTATTTAAATGCTATACAGTTAGTTACAGGTATACAATCCTTCATTTAATCCGAATCTTTGAACCATTGTGTAATATTATCTGACTAGAGATTTAAAACTAATGACCTAAATGTAAGTTAATGCAGGAAAATATTAAATAATAAAGTACGTACATTTTATAACCGTTTGTGTGAACAGGTAAAACTCCTTAGATCTACTGCGTATAACCTACTGCGTATAATGGATTACCTGGGCCGCAATATTTATAACCAGGAATCGTTAACCCCTTTTTAGGTAATAAAGGGAGTAAAGCTTTATGGATATCAATTGTTCCGCCTTGAGTGCTTTTAACACATTGTGTTTTAGTGAGACTACAAGATGCACAAGTCGATTTTAACATTATTCTTCCATTCTTTGCTAACATATGCTAAGAATTAACATTTTCAATAATTATCTTTTCTTTAACACAGTAACTCATGTATAAGTATAATTAGATGTATAGTATGAGTATAATATGATGGTATTATGTTTTCATTTTCAACTGGTTTATAATGTTTTAATATTTTGTAAAGAATATCATACAAACTTTATTCTTCTTGTAACTTTTTAAGGAAGAATAGACAGAAATACCCACACAAGACACTTGTTTTATCTTGATTCTGAACGGTGTTGTTGTTGTATTTTATATTAGGTATGTATGTTAAAACTTCTTTTGGTGGACTTAGACCAAACGGATCAAAATAATAATTATCGCAGTAACAAGTCCAGTGTGTACCAGGTCCAGTAAAATCGTCAAGATTAATAATACCAAATTCTTGTTTATTTTCCTTTGTTGGTAATTTGCTTTTACTGAACACCCCCTGAAGTTTTGTATACCTAACTGCTTAACCAACTTTATTATGTCTAAGTTAGAAATAGGCTTATCTTTTTGTTTTTACAAATGGGATACTTCTATACGGTCTAATTTGCGAATCTATTTGTAAACCATTTCCACTGTCAACTCTTAGACCTTTCCCTTTTCTACTTACAGTCTGTTAAACCACTAATAAGAGATCCAATTAAAGGAATGCTTAATGATGCAAGTAGTACAAGATATCCTCCATCTTCTTCTTGTTGCTTTGTTAGTTCAATAGGACAACATCCTTTAGACTTGATTATCTTTTTTCTTTGTGATGGCTTTAATTAATTTGATTTAAGTAGCGCTTGTTTTTTATCACTAGGTATAGTTACCATTCTATCTCCAAATAGTTTACCAATTCCAGTACTTACCAAAGTGATCCTGTTGCTAGTGGTGCTAATACTGTTGGAGCAAATCTAGCAAATATTGGTAATATTGGTTTAGTCAGCAAACCAGCTAATGCTCCCAAAATTCCTCCGTTTTGAGACTAAGACTTCATTTGTGATTTTTATATATTTATTTCTAAGCCATGTCCGTTGTTTTTGCTTTAATAATATTCTTTAATCTAAGTAGATGTCAGCAGCAAAGGAAAGTCCCCAGTTAGTTTTTTAATTCTTAACATGGGTGATAATTCGCTTGTTTTCATATGCTTTTGCTAAACTTCTTTTTTGTCCTCCTGTTAAATTTGCTGAATAATTTTGGTTAGTCATATATATTATAAGTTAGATTAAATTATAACTAATTCATTTCCAATAGTATAAATAACAACATATTTTTCATACAGAACCAGAGAATAAAACTTTGTTATACGTTTCAGCTGCAGGAGGTACATTTAGTCTGTATCTTAAAGTTAGTAGCTTTGGTCAATGCTGACGTCATCACTTGTATAGCTTAAATCAAAATATATCATACCAAAAAGCGTGCTAAATTTACCTACGTTAAGTAACGTTCCTGTGTTTTTATCATTTTGTTTGTAAGAATAATTAATAACACCTCTAAATATTCTTGAAATATTATCATAAATTTATTCAGTTTCTAACATCCAGACTCACTGATTGTAAATAACAATTTAAAAGTATCCAAAAGATGAGGAGTTTGCTCTTGATTAGAATTTTTGTGTTTTGTTTTGGATTTTTAAATCAGCCGTTGTTCTAAATACGGAATCGGTTACTTGAGTATTTTCGCTTTCTTGTATCATTTCATGAAGGTAAGTCCATCTTGTTGATGTCATATGATTTGTCATTACATAGCTTAAACCATCAGAATTAAATATCGTTTTAGGTATCCACAAAACTAATTTATTAATAATTACTCTACCATCATCAATACCAGCCTCTTTGAAAGCATTACACATTATCATCTGTTAGTTGTAAACTAATTTGAATTTGACTAGGAGGAAGCATGTTTGTTTCTAAACCTTCGAAAAATGAATATTTTGAATAGAAATATAGAGTTAACGTTTTTATTAGATATGATTAAAGTATGACGAGCTACGACGAGCTGTAACAACTAAATTATAACCAACTTGATTATGTCGAGATTCCGCTGCGACTGTATTGTCTAAATAAAAGTATTCATTTGTTCCGGTTGTTCCTGCATAATCGTCAGACACCTCAAGTAAACTATTAACGTTAACAAATCTATGAAGATTATTGCCGTCATATTTTTCCGTTTTGCTTCACATGCTTTTGATCAATCGATGCAGCTGCATCATTAATTAAAGCAATTATATCAGCGTCTGTGAAGGCAGCTCCATCAGCAAGCTTGTTTACTTGAAAACTTCTTTCAAAATATGCGTTATACCAATCAAAGTGAAAACTTCTACCATCTATTATAAATTGATAGCCACTTTTTATTTCACTAGTAGCATTTACGGGTCTTATTATAAGAATATCTAATTGAATAGGTACATGTTCATATCTATTATTATATTTTTCACTTCTAAACATCTATACATTATGTTTGATTAATTATTCGTTTAATTATTGTAATGAACATTTTTAGTTTCCTTTCCGGATAGTAATCAATTATTTTTTGCATTTACTTCTTCTTCAGCTGCATCTCCTCTTTTACTATCAGTCTTTGTAAGTTCTTTTAAAATTATTTCAACTTTTCGTTTAAGTTTTACAACTGAAACTAATTTGTCAGCAGCCATTTTTCCTACTTCATCTCCAAGTGTTTCTCCAAAGCTCTAAGATTTGCTTTCCAGCAGTTTATAATGCTGTTTTGCCTGATGATGTTACAGACTCACTAAATATTGTTGAGCCAACCTCTGAAAATATATCAAATATGCTAGCTCCCGTTAATCTATCTACTTGAGTATATGTTCCTGTACTAGTGTCATACGCTTTTTTTTTTAAACGTGTCATAATTTAATTTTATAAAACTTCTATTACATTAATTCTTTTAAAACAAATCGAAATGACGTATGCATTCGATTAAGATTAATAATGTAAATAGTATTACTGTTAATGATTGTTTTATTTGCTCCACAATATCCAAGAGTATGATAATGGACCTTTGGAAACGGCCGAACACGACACATACAACATATTGCAGTCTCAGTTTGATTGAGACTGTTCATAAACGGTAGTGAAATATGCTAGCTACCGCTCACGCCCTCTAGCCCCGGTTGAGCAGAACTCAATATTTATAAAATCAGTAGTATATACTTTTAACCATCCCGAGGATGGCAAGCATATGGCGTTGGACATAGAGATTTTCCTCCCCAATGTCGAGCGGCGTATGGTCCCAGTATCTAACAAAATACTCTATTAACTGCATCTTTGTCAAAGCCAAATAATGTGTGAAAATAGATATAAAAATCGAAGTTTGACTCCCTTACATCAAGTATAAAATTATTATGAATAGTAACTAAACATTTGAAACTTGATAACTCAAATTAATTCTTATTGGAACAGGTGAGTCAGGAGTTAAATCACCGTTTACAACCAATGTAACTTTTATATAATTATCGATATCAGCATAACAGTCATATCCATTTTGGAAAATAATATCTCTCCAATCTTTTCCATTAAGATACCTTATCGTTTTGTTATTAAAATCCTCACTAATATCATACTATGAGTAATTCATAGAATGAATATTATCAAGTCCAACTACATACTGTTTGTTCTTGTCAAATATCAATGGCCTATCAAATACAGTAGTAAAATTACTTATGTATTTGAGCTATTAATTATTGAAGCTTTTTCTGATGATAATACAACTTTTTTTTCCATATAATATTAATCGATAAAATTAACTGCCCTTGTAATACAGTTTAAAACTAGGTTTTTTGAAAATTGAAACCTTAAGTAGTATCCTTTTTTATGCATGTAAAGATGGTCCAAAGTTCATCTTCTGGAATATATTTTTCAATGTGTAGTTTAATATTCGCTTACCATTTTTTATTTTTGGTTGACCATATAAATCCTGACTAAATATACTAAACAGTCTTTTCTATATCGAGTTCTGTATTTGTAACTGTATATGTAAGGTCTGCTTCAACTATGTAGCGCCTGGATTTTACACTTTTTATGCCACTGGGACGTTCACCATTAACGGCATATTCTGTAGCATATCCCCACATTTTACAAATGAGCTATATGTAAGAGAAAACACTTCAAGAAAATATTTATGAATGGTTCTTTGAAGTGTTTTTTGTGATGGGTACAATGCATAACCAACGTTATCTTGAATAATAGTTATCCCACCATCTATTGTAGTTTCAAGAATTAGAATCCGACTTAAATGTTCTACTTTTACTCTTAAATAATTAATTATCTCAAGAACTGTTGTATGGCGACTATCAGACTTTTAATTATGCCTTTAAAAAATCCATTTCATTATCAAAAGCTCTGCTTTTTTCATCCTGCACAGCTCTCGCCTGTCTTCAAACCTCATTAATAGCAATTTTTAGTTCATTATTGTCAAACCATTTGCCTCTTAATTTTTACAAACCTTTTGTTAATACCATCAACGCCAGTGCTTATTTGCTCATTTATTATTTTCTTTATAGAACCTCTGGAAATGTACATAAACAGGTACAAGTTAAACGGTCACTGCCGCAGGGACCAGTTCAACTTGTAGAGATGCTCCGAGCATCTGTTCAAATTGAATGGACATGATATCCAACCCTAATTCATTTTAAACTTTTTTCCAAATCCTATCGTACTTTTCTTTAGTAGCTTTTGTTTTAATCGGTTTTACTTCTTATTGTATTGGATTGATCTTTTCCGAACATCTATTTTATCTAAAATCTTTACTATTTTGTAAAACAAATCTTCGAATCTTTGTTTTTCCACAGGAGATAAATTATATTTCATTAAAAGTTTTTTCAAATGATATTTCTATAATAAATAATTGTCTTACGATTGTAAAACCGATACGTTCTTTATCATTAACCCTATAACCGGTTTAAACACCCAGTGGTCTACTTTGCCACTGACCGTTCCAAGGCGGTAGCCCTATTGTCAACCATTTTGTGGTTGTGATGTCGTTTGCATTTATTATTAATTTTGCCTTCTTGTTGGTCTGTTTGCGTGTTTGTTTCTGTCTTTTGTGGTTGACTGTCCTCCTTGAATGCTACTTTCCCAGTCCGATCTTTTTATATTTCTGCGCATGTACCATTACAATTAATGCACGCATAAATACACTTGTAACTATAAATATAACAATAAAACAGGAAAAGTAGCATTCAAGGACGACAGTCAACCACAAACACACACAGAAACAAAGAACAACTTGAAGTGAATAAAAGGTCAAATAAGACATCACAAACACAAAAGGGTTAACAATAGGGCTAGCGCCTTGAACGGTCAGTGGCAAAAATGGCCGCTATGGGTTTAAACCAGGTTCTAGTGTGCACCAAACCTCACACTTACCCTACTTCATCCCAATAAAACGGAACAGTATAAATAAAGAAATCCGCGACATGAACTATTCTCTAACTAACAAAATATTGCAAGAAAACTATGTCGCAGCATTTAAAAAAGATTTAACGAATTTAAGGCATCTAAAAATGGTCATATTTGCAATAAGAATTATGTGAACGGAGACAAGCTGGTTAGAGATCATTGTCACATAACTGGAACGTTTAGAGGAAGTGCTCATGATTTGTGTAATCTTAATTTCAGATTGACTAGAAAAATACTTAAGAGGTTATGATTATCATTTTATAAAGCAGAACATTGGAAAGTTTAAAAAAGAAATACATTTTATACCAAGTAACATGGAAAATTAATGGCTTTTACGTTAGGAAAGTATTTTGTGTTTATTGATAGTTTTCAATTGATGACTTAATCACTTGATAGTTTAATAAACAATATTCCATCATTTACATATACATCACAAGAGTATCCTGGTGAAAAGCTAGAGTTAGTTAAAAGGAAAGGTGTTTATCCTTATGATTACATGGATGGTTTTAAACGTTTTAAAGAAACTAAATTACCTGATACAGATAGCTTATATTCTAAGTTAAATAATGAACATATTGCAGATGCAGACTATGAACATGCTAAGCAAATATGGAAAGTATCTAATATTAAACATATTGGAGAATATCATGACCTATATCTTAAAATTGATGTGCTGTTGCTGGCAAATGTTTTTGAAAATTTTAGAAAGATGTGTTTTGAGTATTACAAATTAGAACTTTGCCACTACTTTAGTAGTCCCGGATTAGATTGGGATGCATGTCTTAAGACGACTGGAGTTCAGCTTGATATAATAACTGATATTGATCAATATTTGTTTATAGAAAAGGGATAAAGAGGTAGAATAAGTTATATTGCAAATAGATATTCAAAGGTTAACAATAAATATATGAACAATTATGACAGTAAAAAAGAAGGTAAATACATAATATACCTCGATGCAAATAACTTGTATGGATGGGCTATGTGCCAACCACTGCCTACCGGCGTACTAAAAAAGAGTATGATAATGGACCTTTGGAAACAGCCAAGCACGACACATACAAAATAGTGCAGTCTCGGTTTGATTGAGATTGTTCATGAGCGGTAATGAAATATGCTAGCTACCGCTCACGCCCTCTAGCCCCGGGTTGAGCAGAACACAATATTCATAAAATCAATAGTACACAATTTTAACCACGATAGGATATGGTTGTCTGCTTTTAATTTAGTCTTTTGCTGTTACTTGTGATACGCAGGCTTCATAACCTCTGCTCCTAAGCTAAATTCCATTCCCCGAAGAGCGAAATAAACATAATGGAATTTAGTTAGGAGCAGCGGTTATGAAGCCTGCGTATCACAAGTAACAGCAAAAAGACTAAATTAAAAAGCAGACAACATATCCTATAAGTGGTTAAACAATACCCAGAGCCTTTTATCTAAGTGTGTCAGTAATATTGAAAAAGGAAAATCAAACTATTATGTTGAGTGTGATCTTGAGTATCCTATAAAAATACATACTCATAATGACTGCCCTCTTGCTCCTGAAAAATGAAATATAAAGTATGAGTCGTTGTCAGATTATTGTAATGTTTTGTCTTACAATCGTGACCTCAATGGTTTATTCTCTTGTTGCTCTGGCTTCTGCCAAGACATCGAGTACCTTCTTTGTGGGTTTCTATGCTATTGTCTTTTTTGAATTTATATTTACACGAGCATTTTTGTGTTTTACTTATGCTGCCTATTAATGCTGCCTAGTTGATTATTAGAGAATAGTTCATGGCGGGGATTTCTTTATTTACACTGTCCCGTTTTATTGGGTTGACAATAGGGTAAGAGGCTTGATGCACACTAGAAGCTGGTTTAAACCCCCAGCGGCCTTTTTTGCCACTGACCGTTCCAAGGTGGTAGCCCTATTGTCAACCCTTTTTGTGTTGGTGATGTCTTACTTGGCTTTTTATTCATCTTTAAATTTGTTCTTTGTTTTTTGTTTCTGTGAGTGTTTGAATGCTGCTTTCCTGTCCGAGTTTCTGTGAGTGTTTGTGGTTGACTGTCGTCCTTGAATGCTGCTTTTCCTGTCCGAGTTTTATATTTATATTTAAAGAAAAAGTTTAATTTATAATCTAACAAACTTGTTACAACACCAACGAATACAAAGAAATATGTTGTACATTATAGAAACTTGAAACTATATATAAAGTTGGGATTAAAGGTAACAAAATTACAAAGAATACTACAGTTTGATGAATCAGAGTGGATAAAAGTATACATATACTTTAACACTGCTAAAAGAACAGTCGGTAAAATGCGTTTGTAAAAGATTTCTTTAAACTAATGAACAATTCGTTTTATGGTAAGACTATGGAAAATTGGAGAAAGAGAGTTAATGTTTTAATTGACCCATGTTTAGGATATTCTTTTAAAATATGCAGCAAGACCTTCATTTATTTCTTGTAAACTGTTTAATGAAAATGTATTTGCCATAAACAGAATAAAAGAAAAAATAATATTAACTCGTCCTTGTTATATTGGTATGTGCATTTTAGACTGTTGTCTGATACTGATTCGTTGTGTTATGACATTTAAACAAAAGTATGCAGATTTTTATAAAGATAGATAATATATCCATACATTAGATAATTAGACTGGTAAAAAGAAATGTAAGGGTATTAAAAAATGTGTTGTTAAAACACTATAACGCATGATAATGACAAGGATATTTTACTTACAGCAAAAAAGAAAGTTATCACAACATGAAAGTTATTAGATAAAAAAAGCATGAACTAAACAGTTAAACAATACAGTTTGTCAGCTTATGATGATAAGAGGTACATACTAGATAATGGGCAAGGTTCATTAACGTAGAAGTAAATTCCATGATAGAATTTGATATGTGCTGCGATGATGAAGACTACTGTCCGATTTTGTCTGGCTTTGTTTGATGATTTCAAATGTTTTAGTTATTAGTTACTTATAAAAAGGAGAAGGTAGATTAAAATAATCTAACCTATAGTTTAGACAAAATGTTATTTTTGTAGAACTAATAAATATATTGGTGAGTAGTACAAGAACTGGGGTATCATGATAGTTTCCCCGAGCGGGGCAATCAAGCAGTTTATATAGTTGTAGGGACATCTGGTAGCAAGTATGCCATCGTTATTTGACGTTGCAACTTTGCATTGAGGACAGCTGGAGACAATTTGATAATTGCTTGTTTACCCGTTGTAACCTGTCCTGGTAACCACAGTTCTGATACTAATGGTTGTTTACCTAGATATTACCAAATGAAAGTAAAATTTTATTTACATTACCAACTGTCGACAATTTTCTTAATATTTATTAAATGATAGGTTCACCTTGTCATCTTTAGCTACCAACGATTGTACAGTTTTCTAAAATATCAGTAACTGAGTCGGTCAGATGATTGGTGTGCACTGTCATCTTTGGTTTCCAACGTCTGTCAATTTTCAAAATATTAGTAACGGAGGCGGTCAGATTATTGTTTTTCCCTGTCCAATTTGGCTACCAACGTCTGTCGGTTTTCGAAAATGTTAATAACTAAGATTGACAGATGATTGTATTGTTGCACTTTTATTTCACGCATAAAACAGGTTCCCAGACGAAATCAATATTTTTTCTGTTCTGAGTTTTTTGCTAGAACAAAGGACTTGTTAAAGCTTTATTATCAAATACGTTACGCCATAATGTATGCCTGTTCAGATCGTATAAAACGTATGTCATAGCTTTACAATTAGACCTTTATGTTTTTTCCCATTATTTACACATTTCATATCATATTTTGCATGAGTGTATCAATGTTTTATCTCCAAGTATGCTCTGCATTAATACTAAATGTCTTATTTTATATTATAGAGCGTTATTATTTATGATTATAATACACCTGCATTATATAACCTAGTTTAACATATCTCGTTATATTCAACGATACATCACTGTAATTTTTGCAACGTTAGTAGAGCGTTAGTAGAGTAAGCAAGACAATGCGAAAGATTTCAGTTGTGCGCACTATTTTCTCATTCTAGGGGTATTAAAATAGAAATAGAACATCGTTTACGGTGAATTATCGTGTAATATATCACGGTTTGTCGTTTATTGTTTACAATTGAACGACAAACCGTGAGATATTACACGATAATTCACCGAAAACGATGTTCTATTTCTTAAATAGACACATTCAGTTAAATATTGTTTGCCTTTTATTCATTTGTGCTATTATGTTTTGTTTCTGTGAGCATTTTTGGTTGACTGTGGTCCTTGAATACTACAATTCCTACTCGACTTTTACATTTACTAATTATATTTTCCATTTACAGTATAATGCAAATGGAAGTGTAAATTTGCAGTCCCTCTCGTGTAATTATTGGACTTTCAGTTCTATAGTTTAAATTATAATGTTTTGTCAAAATTGTTCAACTGTTAAGTGTATCTATTGAAGAGTTGAGCTCATTAATTATATTATCATTAGGCAGAACAATTATACTATTAATATCAAAAGATTGAGCATGTGTACTATTATTATTAAAAATGCAATGTATAAGACGTATAAATCATTTGGTTGGTTCAATCGTAGAAAATACAAAATGGTCACTTTACTAAAGGCCAGTTTGCATGTTCATTTTGAAAAATAATAATATGGGACACAATATGGGTCGACATTGATGGCAACACGTCAGAACAGCAAGAAACGCCAATGCATTGCTCCAGTCAATTCCATAGGCTTAAAGCATATGTAAGTAATGAGTATTCTTTACGGAAATCGACTAGGAAATAACGACTGTACACTGAGATGATATATATTGAAAGATGAATCCTCGTGTGAATGCTATTTATATTTATGTCATGGCTTTATTTTAATCCTACATCGCACATCGCATGTTACATGATAAAACAATTTATAAGGTTTCTCATTCTAATACTTTACCTCCATGATATAGGTGTTTTCTTTTTATACTTGCTGATAGTTTTACGACTGATTACCGTTTTGGAAAAGAGATATAACGATTTAGAATCAGCGCATGGACATTTTATGTCAGGCGGGAATGATATATTATTCCTTTATTTGATGCTTCATTCAACCTCGACTTGATACATATAATGAAGATTTACAACGATGAGGTGCAAATAATAGCTAGGCAATCTATAACAGGAATGATAAACAGAGAACACAATTTAGAATCTGCGCATTAACGAGTTAAGTCGGGATGAAATGTTATATTATGGCTTCGTTTGATTCAAAACCGCTAGGGAAACATAATCAGTAATCTGTTTGACAGGCAGACTTGAACTAATTCATCACGAAATTATAAACATGAGGACCAAATGACGCTGAAATGCTCACCTTGTCGCATTGGATACAGATATAAAAATCGAACAGAAAAAGCAGCATTCAAGGACGACAGTCAACCACAAACACACACAGAAACAAAGAACACATTTAAAGATGAATAAAAGGCCAAATAAGACATCACAAACACGAAAAGGTTGACAATAGGGCAGTGGCAAAGAAAGCCGCTGGGGTTTTAACCAGGTTCTAGGATGCACCAAACCTCACAATTACCCACTGCCAACACATTAAAACGGGACAGTGTAAATAAAGGAATCCCCGCCAGGAACTATTCTCTAGTTAACAAGGCATCATTAATAGGCAATATAAGTAAAACACAAAGATACGTGCAACAGTAACAGACGTGGGTGCGATAAAGAAGTCCGAAGGTTAAGACATGTTTCAAATCTATGATCCAGTGTTATGTTCTAATTTAAGCGCAAAGTCACGACTGGACAAACTTCAGTGGGGTTCATGAGCTAATGCTACATGCTACATGCAATTTATTTCAGCTTTCTGCCTTGTGGTTTCAGAGAAGGTTTATCAAGATTTTCTCTAATCAATTTCTTGGAACTCTGAGGCGCAACCAGATCTTACACACAGGGACTTCATTTACAAAATGAAAGGCAAGGATTTGACAACCATTTCTGCAAAACAGCATTCGGCATGTGTCAGGGACGCAGTTGAAGGTTTTCATTATTAATACTAACGGCGACCACCTTGGATGTCGCTTAGACCTAGATTCAACAACGTTCAATGACAACGATTTCAGTAGTATCCGCGTAAAGTTTGATCAACATTTGCCTACCTTCGGAGAAGTCGTTTTAATCGAAATAACGACGACCGATAGCTCAAGTATGGATTGCGGAGAAACTATTTGAAATATTTTTTTTAAATATATTTAGATCGATTTTAGTAACAAGCAAATATCGGCATTTGTATAATGAATGTTAAGCCATCCGGTAATATTAAACATTTCTAATTTAATTCTAAAGAAGCTGGCAACATGGGTATAAGAATTATTGTAAATAATACAAAGTAAAAGTAGGTGTCAATGTCGAACATTTCCAGGAAGCAGCCATCCAAAAGAAAAGACGTGCTTAAAATAACAATTACCTAGAAATATATAATTATATTTAAAAACTGAGTTCGACAAATCACGAACATAAACAAATGTTGACAAAAGTGTACCGCCTTGCTTGGAATTGTCAGTAGCAAAATGGGCTGCTTGAGGTTTCTATAGTTAGTAGCTTTATAGTGCACCAAATCTCACTCTTATCATAGTATTATCCAACTAAAACGGGACAGTGTAATTAACGCAATCACTGACAGACTAGACAAACTGAATAACATTTTGAAATATTGAATATATTTAGTAAAACTACGTTGCACTTCGTGCGTGTTATTTCCAGACGGCATGATACGATACCATGAATACACTTAATGGACTCTTAATTGAATCTAAAGCAGACAATTTCCTAGCACATTTATAAACCTCACACGAAAAGACAATTCAAACTGGGATGTACCGGTAACAACAAAATCATCCGATATTAAATCAATAACGAGAACACGCAATGGCGGTAGGGTTGACAGAGTTTCTTTCTATAACATATTTGTATGTCTAATACACAGGAAATTGCAACTAGGATACGACTACGTCGAATTGCGCAGAACTGTATTGTAAATGGAACGTCACAGAGTGAATTATAAAAAAAAAGTATGTGTTTATTTATGAAATGTTTGCACTTTGTAGAAGTGTAATATGTCGTATGTATGGCTCTGGCATCAATTTAAATAGGACGTGCATTGACTCAATGCGTGCTTTGTTAAAAGCGGAACACCCATTGTAAAGGCAAGGCCTCCTCTGACTACATGTGTTTCTTTTCGCCACCAATTTCGCCAAATGAAAATAGTTAAAACTGAACTGGGGCTACTGGAATCCAAGGTGGAATAACTTCAGCTCAAAAAATCATTTTGACCCGATATGTTTACATGTAATTTTATTGACAGGCCAAAACCAAATTGGCGACGGCAAAACATTCAATTTGTTTTCTAAGTAGGAACAGTGGTGTAAATAACAAAATATGAAGGCAGTTTACTATTTACCTATCTTTGCTAGATATAATGGTTTTCATTAAGAAATAAAAGATAAGTATGATCGATTGCTGGAGATGCTGAACATTAAACAACAGCATCACCCTGCATAACCTACGTTTTACTTGGTACATCCGAACCCTAGAAAAAAACTAGAAACAGACATGCGCAGACGACAATTTCTAAACATAAGGCCGCCATGTTGTTTTAATTTTTACAACTTACATAAGGCGGTCAAAATCAAGTTAAGGATTTGTGAAGAATAACAGATGGCTTTGGCAAGACGTAAACGGATCCAGGATTGTCTATTTTCATTCTATCAAACAATATCAGCTATGAAAACATATAGCAAGTAATAAAAAAATCTCGATTTATATTTGACGTCCAGGCACCCTGAAATGCACATTATTTATTAAACTGCACAATCGGACACCGTGTGTCGATTAAATGAATTTATATAACAGTGATTGAATTGTATTACAGTTTTCATATCACTATACTTATTAATAAAACTTAAGTAATCTGAAAATGTCAACAGAAATCCATAGTTAGGCCAGCACAAAAGCAGGAGCGCAGGCTTTAATTGGTTTAAACATATTTCATTTTTTCAATGGTTTACAACATTTCATATATACATAGTACAATCGTATTAAAGGATTAGAACGAAAGCAGACTGCTTATAGAATTCTTCTCCTAAAAGGTCCGTTTTACTTAATTGCATATAGTTGTAATAAAGAAGGATATCCAGGAGAATAGACATATATTGTATTCTGTGATGAATTATAGAAATTTCCCAGTTTGAGAAAATCTATAACATATCTCTTCCTCTACTGTGCTATCTCGTCTAGTGTGCAAGATAGCACAGTAGCCAGATTTTAGGAACTACTTTCTTAGCAGGTTGAAGAACTGTTAAAAACTTCTGAATTTGATGAAATGCCTATGCAACCAAAAATGCTGGACATGTCTCCTGAACCCCAGCCATTATCTTCTACAGGACGGTTCCAGCCTGTGCATGTGCAGCAATATCGTGACGCCACACAGCGCGATTGACGTCACGATATGTATGTATTACTCCACGCTGTCGCCAAAGGAGTGACAGAAGAAGCAATACGTGTGTCAAAAGACGATTGGAAAGAAATTCTTCACATAATATATAATATATAGTTTAATTAACATTGTTGTCATGATACGAAAAAATAATTCCCGAGTGCAAGCGCACTCGATTCTATATCGCAAGAATCTTTCTCACTCAGGAATTATTTCTCGTATCACAACAACCATGTTAATTAAACTTTATATATTGTATTCTTCTATTCATCCTTTGTTCTTTCTATCAATACTTACAGAGGGTCAGTGAATATGAACATACGGCCGATATAAACAACTACTGTGGTTTCACCATTTTATGACCAAAACATAAACGGTGTAAAAAAATTATAATGTTTAACTAATTCAATTAATAAATAAGAAACCTGCGAGTATATTTCGTCCAAATGTATGTATCTTTTATGATATACCTATCCGACTTCTATGAAGCCACACTTTTCCCGCCCGAAATATTGCCGACTTCGATCTACAACAATGAATAACTTCCTTCTGTCATACACTAAAAACCGTTTTAATTGCAAAAATGTCTTATAAAAGAACAATGAAAACAGAACTCTAATCAGTCTCATCAAAGAATAACTTCCTTGATGTTTGTATAACTAATTAAAACTCGGGATTTATCGTTACTTTTTATATAATCAAAGACAATTTAATCGCCTCATGTCAATTATCTTCTCAGATAGCATTTATTTTCACCTCATGTCAATTATATTCTCCGATGAATACTGAAAAGTGGATCCCTTGGAAGCAACAAACACAAACAAGAGATAAAAGTAGCAGACTCGTTTTTTTAGTCTGTTCATGAGTATTATGTATAGTGCAACACCTCTCACGCCTACTAGCACCGGCTTAAGCAATGTTCTACTTTAAAACAACATAGATTAGGCTTGATTATCACAAAGGACAAGTACACTACTGATTTGTAGTCGGGGCAACATTTTACGGCCGCCACACAGCACTAAACAAACGCTAGTGAATCCGATCGTTTTGTATTCAAACAACAGAGCACGTGTTTCAAACTGCTTGGTCTAACAGTCTACACACGCTTCTTTCGAACATTTAGAACTATGTTGCAATCAAACTATTCCTAAATAGCTTTCCTTGTTTGAGTTTGGCCATTCAATTCCTAATAATTATATGAAATTTTTCGACAATGACTTGCTGTTTACGGAAAAGGCAAAGCTCTGAAAAATAATGACCTTTAAACATTGTTTTACTTTCGGTATGCCCTAGGCTTAACATAGCAGAGCTGTTAATTAGTTATTATAAGAAGACGTCGTTTTACTCATAGAGTTTGTCGAGTTTGGGCAAAGGATTAGTCGATGTGAGATTTAAGAGTTATGTTGATATGTTGTTCGTTTTGCTATTTGCATTAAAAATGATACCTCCGTCAAGCTATTTTCTTTGTAAACATTGCATAACAACTACTTTTACCCGAATGAAAACTAAATATTAACGTTGAGGGAGAGGCCTGGCAGCCTTCGTTTAGGGAAAAATAAAACAGGCCTTTAGAAACGGAATGTCCTATCGTTGAATTTAGTTGTATGTATAGAGGATCTTACATGCGTACTCGTTCATTATTGAATTTATTAAACTCTTTAGCAAAAATGATATAATGCTCGGCAATATTCATTATTGAATTTATTAAACAAGTTGGCAAAATGATATAATGCGAGGCTCTTGCCGATCATTATATCATTTTTGCTAACGTGTTTAATAAATTCAATAATGAATGAGAACGAATGTTAGATTCTATTTATCACATAACTCAGATATCGACTTTTATTGCATTTTGCCTGTCGCTTTAACACGCGAAACCTGCATAAACCGTAAAAATTGAATCATAGTCATTATCGATTTCTTTTGAGAGCGCATACTAGTCTTATTTGCATACTTATACAACTAGTGGTATATCGAAAATATAGAATGGTGTTATTCCACTCCCACATCGTAAGTTATGTGATAAAATATTTATTGAATAAAGATTCATATCTCTAAGGATTGAAAACTGGGTTATTAGAAGCTGTGCATTTGGACATGCATAAATGACAAGGAACAACTGTATAATGTTTCATAAGCAAAGGTCAAGAATTGTTTATGTTATTAACAGTAGTCCGTATTCATAACGCTTCTTAGCAATATCTTCACTTAAGTTAAATTGATCAATTTTAAACGCCGAATTGTCTATCGTTAAAGACATATTGTTTATATTTTAAGTAATGCTATGGATAAATAAACCTCACAGTTAACACTTTTTTTAATATAGATGCTCTGCAGTGTCGCTGAGAGTTTGATAAGGGAATTTGAAAATATGTAAAAGATCTTACATTTTGACTTGTTCATGAATAGTTCATGGCGGGGATTTCTTTATTTACACTGTTCTGGTTTTTTTTGGGATTGACAGTAAGGTAATTGTGAGGTTTGGTGCATCATAGAACCTGGTTTGAAGCCCCAGCGGCCTATTTTGCCACTCACCGTTCCACAGCGGTAGCCCTATCATCAACCCTTTTGTGTATGTGATGTCTTATTTGGCTTTTAGTCATCTTTCAATTTTTTCTTTGTTTCTGTGTCTGTTTGTGGTTGACTGTCGTCCTTTTCCTGTTCGATTTTTATATCTATATTAAATAATAAGTAATGTTTTCTACTTAAGTTGCAGTCCTTCATCTCAGTATTTTAACATTCACTAATAAGTACTTGTTTTAACGCCATATTGATTTCATATACTGAGCTCACGCAAGTCGGACAGACAATACACCTGAAGGCGGTATGAGTTTTTGCAGAAGACAAAAGAGATATGACATCGGTAGTGACGTGTGCAAAGACTTAGAGAGCTTTACCCTGAAGACAGACACTCAGTTTAAGGTTTAAATAAGTAGATGATTCTCATTTGGTAAGACTATTCTTCAATGAAGTGTAATGTATAGACTGATAGCTACATAGCCGAAAAATTGGCTCTCAAAGTATTCAGATTGTTCTTACAAATAACCTTAAGACAGATAGTAAAGTGTGTAGGCTGAATGTTTCAAATCATGAGTATCCTTCCTCTTAAACGTACTACAAGTACCGTTTAACCATCATGGGTAGCATATTGTATGTCCGGTCCAATATAATTTAGCTAGATGTTGTTCAACGGCTCATCAACATATAATATGTAATTTATAGCTGACCCAGAGAGAGAGGAAGGATATATAATAAGGAATCAGGACATATGCCGTTCTCTTACTACCGAGCAGATTCCTATATTGCTTTATTGAGTATAAACTCCTTCTCAAGGGATCACTCAGTGTAAGTCTCCATTCGACAGACGACGCCTAAGTGTCTTAGTGTCAAAGTGTCCAAGGACACATCAACGAAATTTAATGGGGCCTGGTGAGGCTTAAAACTGGGTTCTTCGGAGTTCAAGTCCACCGTGCCAACTACTGGACCACTCAGCTCCATATGTCACATGGAACCATTCTATTCAACATGTGTATTATGAAACGTTATCTAAACATGTGTTTTATCATTAAATACACATATCTTCTAGTTTTTGCTTAACTTCAGGTTTATCAGCAGAGTTCTTTCTTGCAAAAATTAACATTAGTGAATTTCTTCACATTCATTGTGAACACTATGACAAAATGTTCATCCAGTCCTTTTAAATCTGATACTTACTTATTGCTGGGGGTGTAAACATAAGAAAAATGGTCCTATAGAAATCATAGCACCCAAACGCAGTGGCAACCTAGATCTGCACTATACCATAAACAAAGAGCAAATTAACTATACAAGAAAAAGGACAATACACAACAGAAATAGTGGTGAAGACAGGGTTGCCGACTTGGAACGGCCAGTTGGCAATAAGGCCCACCAGTTAGCTCAAATCGAATTTAAGTGTACACAACCTCGCTATTATCTTGTCTTCGGCGCTCAAATCGACACGACAGTGTAAATAAAAGTACATCTCATCGAAATCTCTAACAATAAAGTCCACATCCAGAGCAATTAGGAAACGATAGACGTATATGGTATTGTAAAAAAACATATAAAAATATCTCACGATGAATCCTGAATTGTACTGAACAACCGGTGCTACGAGGCCATGAGAGATGTTGCATCTACAGCACAGTACCTCTCATAAGCGGAATTTATAAAACCGAATCTGCTTCCTTGTTGGTTGGTTGTGTTTGTTGCTTCAACATGGTCTCCCTTATCCTATTTATAATCTGCAGCTCTGACTTATTTGTGTTAAATGGATTATTTATGTTTTCAACGATAATGTTCCCGACCAACCACCAGCTTTAGATTATCATGAACGCTTCTAGAAACCTATTTACCATAATAGCTGATAACTTGACACATGATGTTAATTTCGATATTATCAAGAGCACAATCTTATAGAGTACATGTTTTTTCAACTTATTCGTTTTTCTAGAGCTTTTGTATTACTCCGTCAGGGCTAACGTGACCATCAACTCGAAAAACATTTGCAAAATATTTAATATCGTAACCCTGATCTGTTTTTAAAATATAAAGGTAATTATGTCCCAACCTGACTTTTATGGTGCCGTGATTTACAAACTTTGTACACTGTCAACCATTTGATGCTTGTTATGTCTTATAGCTATAACGACATATAATCAAAGCACTGAACGTGCTGAATGCGTCGGGGTTTGTTTAACGGACAGAATCTGAATAAGATGAACATGCCATGAATAACATAGTGCAGGATAAGTGAATAGAAATGGGAAAAAAATAGCGCCCGACGCAAGCTGTTCTTGCCATTTGTGCATCTTGTCAATTGGTATAGCGGTCAGATCCGGAATACCCCTCTCTCTACCTTTCTGTTTTTGCACAACTAGATCCTGAACTCTACAATCTATGAAAGTGTTGATCGAATCCGATCGATACAGGATATATAACGATAACGATGATGATGATTTCTAAGGTTTAAAGTCCCTCTACCATATGAGCCCCCGGGAAGAATCCCCCGTTGGCTCGGCATTATGTCTGGACTATTGCGTGAGTGATTGTGTGTAGTGCTATGTATCTATCTACAGTCTACTTGAAGCAGATATAGTGCTGCCACACTGGAATACCACGCCGTAGTACGTGATACCCCATAACGATAACAAGATTTTCATATAATTCTATATTCCAACACAATAACAATCCAGTGGTGTCTAAACATGTTTCTTCATTTCGTCTTATCAATAATAATAATTCACTGTCATCGTGATTCACTAAAACACTTTCGAAATATCTGTTGCTATATACAATTATACATAATAAAGCAATAATCATGTTGTTTTCACGTTCTATCTGATGCAATAATCAAACAAAACAATGCCGTAACCAGAACATTTTCCCCCAATATGATCAACTATTTTATTAGGTTAAACAAGGCAAATTCGGTAGACACAGTTGATATATTGTCATTTGGAATATAAAAAAAATCTATTACATACATAGCTCGTCTTAGTTTAAGTCAGTTCTTCTCATTACATTCAGTTCATGCAAACCCGGAGGCACTATTTTTTAAGCTCTGAAATCTGGCAAGCCTTCAATTTTTAGTATACCATTCTGTTAACATTGCAGTGGGGAGTTTGCTCCCCGCCGCAAAAAGTAGATATAAAAGTCAAACAGGAAATGTAGCATTCAAGGACCACAGTCAGCCAAAAGCACGCATAGAAACAAACAACAGTTATAAAGATGAATAAAAGGCAAGATATGACATCACAAACTTAAACGGGTTGACAATAGGGACAATTGGAACGGTCAGTGGTAAAAAGTGCCATATATTCTCGATAGTGGTTGTGAGTTTTAAAAAAGCTGTATCATCGTCAAACGGCCCATCATCGACCGAGACCGAATATACGTGTTATTTACTGGAACTACGAAGTGCTAGAAGTATTCATCGTTCATTCGCTTTTGTGCTTTAATTACAAACTCTTAAATGAATTTGGTTTCTTTTATGTAAATACCCTAGTGGGATGGGTAATTTCTATTGTTGTTTTGCGTTCATCTCATTTCCTGTCTAACATAGTTAATTCATTCTGTATTGTGATAGAAAGGGTTCCCAAACATCTGTCTTGTACATAACGGTAACTCTTACCATAGCCTTGAACGTATAGTAACATTAACAGACTAGCGTGACATCACTTAATATATTTCAGTCAGATTACGACGGTGTCTACAAATAGCATTTTATTAATCATCTCTTCCTTATTTACAATACTAATTTGTTTTGTTCCTTTCGATGATTGCAATTCATACAAAATTTAGTAATGGTATGTGATAGGCTTAAAGTGTTCCTACCTGTCCATTGTAGGTCTTGTCAGGTTCTTTATAATATATCCACACAGAATAAGTCCACCAATATGAATATTGTCTCCGCTCTAGTCAAGCACAACACGCACAATGGCCACTTGAGTTTGAGAGGCCGCCTCCTCGCCGAGCCGCTACCAATCAGGGAGCTTGGATGGTGTCACATGACGTCTGGCTGGGTCATGTGGGCTGGGATGTCGGGAAACTGCTGACTACCCATATCTCCAGGGAAACGAGCCACAAGAACCTAGTAGTACCCCATGTACATTTACTACACTCCCCCACCCCCCACCCCCCACTTTATAAAAAAGGGTCTTCACACCGGAGGAACCCCCCTTAGCCCTCAGCACAACTTTGCCGTTGTGAGCGCTAACTTCCCTTTTTTAGGTTCTTACGTCCCCTATTTGAGTACCATCCCTGGACACGGGCAAAAGCGTTATTTAAACACCCACCACCAACATGACCCCGAGATGATGAGGGAACATCCCCCAACCATGCCCACCGGAGCCTGTGTGACCCACATCCCCTCGGCCGCGGAGGTGCCTCCCAATAATTTAATATAATATGCCCCAAAATAATAATGATAATATCCCGTTAATAATTCCCCTCTACAGATTCCCCCGGTAACCAAACTTTAAATGATCCTTAACTGCCCCTGGTAACCGACCTTAATCCCTACCCGCAGTATACCCCATGAACCCGATGACCATACCTTAACTGGTTTATGAGCTTTATTTGATAGTGTTCCCTAATAATATATATTAACCTCGGGTAACCATTCTTAACCTTACAAATTAGTCTGACACTTATTGTCTAGTATGAAGGCAGGAAGGCAATGCCTCTAACCATGCCTCCCCCTTTTCACTATGCTGTGGGGGTGTGAAATCGCCCTACTGGGTAGCAATTCTAACAACACCCCCACCCCAATTCTCAAAAATCTTGGGGGATCACCCCCAAGGATGCGGAAGCGCCTCCCTCCGCATCACCTCTCCTGGCCCCGGACTCGCCGGGCAAATCTGGGTTGATTACCCAACTCCTGCTATTGAGGTAGGTGCCCCAATTTGGAGTCACTAACCACACTTCCATGGAACCACAGGTGCAGTGACGCGGGATCTTCCCACAACTCTGGCCTTCGGATATTATGAGGGATCAGGGGCAACCATACAAAGGAACCCTCCTATGTATTTATTCTGGTTCCCTCTAGACAAAATAGAGAGGTCACCCACCAAACTCTTTGTCCTTGTACCCCAGGGGAAACCATACAAAGGAACCTTCCCATGTATTGATTCTTACGCGGTCTAACATCCTGGTGACGCCTGGACTGAGCACCCGCTCCCAGGCCGTCACTTCAGGACAGGCCACCTCACCTCTTGGTGACTGGCCCCCTCCCGGATCTCAGGATATCCACGGTTGTCCCCGTTTGCCAATCGGTCCTGCTCATCCCAGGGCATCCAAGGGTCCTCCTTGCACGCCCCATGGTTGCGTATCCGGCCTGTAAACCATATACCCTGGATCCGGTTTACCGCATTTGCCTAAAACCTCTACCTCCGGTTCTACTACAAACCCTCTAGGACCGCTCGACTTTCCTAGTTTGACTATCACTTTGTTCAAAAGCCTCGCTCCCCTGCAACCCCTGCGGATCCCGCGGAGTGATCAATTCCGCATCCCATGAACCTTTCCGCTGACATCCCGTCCCCGCACAGTAGTTGACATCCCCAACACGGTGGTTGCCGTGGTGCACCCCCGCAACTCCCTGAGCTCCTGACGCCGCCAACGGAACCGCTTTATCCACATCTCGGATGAAACACCCCCACTTCCTGTCCGCCCTGGTGCAGTACTCGCATTCCCCACATGGCAGCTTCCCTGGCTCAACTCCGGCCACAAATGTGTTGCAATGTCCCTGTCCACAGGTTTGACCAACAGTGCAAACGCATCTCCGGGTTTCTTAACAGACACTAACTGCCCACGGGGTTACTCGCATTTCCCACATGGCAGTTCCCCTGGCTCAACTCCGGCATTTAAACGCGTTGCAATATCCCGGTACCATTGGTATCCAAGACATTGCATCCGCAGTTCCTCGTTTCTTGCCACAAACTGACCCATGGGATTCACTAACCTCAACATCCAAGTCAAACTTGTCTGGTCCATTCTGACCACATACAGTCCTCCTAGAAGGTAGTACCGATACTACCAGATCAATAGCCCCCTGGCCAGTATTCAGTCTAAGGACTCGACCATCAATTACCATTGCACCCTCACCCATATTAATATTGGTCGTTCCCAGATGAAATAACGTATCGCAACCCAGCAACATATCTTCTGCGACAGGAGCTACATACAGAGTCTCCCTATATAGCTTATCGCCAAGTTTTAAGGTTACTGGACCTACAAGAAACCTGTGCATTGACAACTCCTGACCTGGTGTCAGGAGTTCAACATCCTTAATCAATTTGGGAGGTACCTTCACAGACCAATAAAGCCTATCTGCCATAATGGTAACCTCCGCTCCCGTGTCCATCAACACCTCCACTAACAATCCATTCACTTGAATCCCAATACGAAACTGGGAATGGGAACCCAATTGACAAACCCGCACCCCCCCCCCCCACACACACACACCCCCCATCCCCAACCTGGCACCCCACTTCCGGCGCCGCTGGACTGTTAGTCCCCTGGGTTTCCACCGGGACATCCTGTGCCATGGATGGAGATGGAAGGCTGGTGCCTGGCCTCAGCTTCGCTAGAGCGCTCCTGTCATTCCCTATCCCACTCCCATATACCCCGCCCTCTCTGGAAAGGTTTAACTCCCAGTTTGGCGTGCCGATCCCACCCTGGGGGTGCCTCCCCCAGCGGGGTGGTAGCCACTACTGGGCTAGTCGGGCCCTTCACAGGATTGCGTATAAACCAACCTACTACCTCACTAGCCATGTCCCCTCTTCGGCTCTGCACCTGCACCCGCAGGTGTCCCGTTTAACAACTGTCTACCCATAGGTCGCCTTGCCCCTTATTGGGACACTCCTGTTTGAAGTGCCCCACCTCACCACACCCAAAACATGCCGATCTATTAGATTGCCTCTGATTGGTGGGTGGGCGTTCAGGCTGCTTCAAATGTGGAGCCATGGTCCCATGCCCGAGTTTGGGTCGACACCCAGCGAGTGAAACTTTCGTGTCAAAGTGGCTAGCTCTTGTTGTATATTGGCTAGCACACTGTCCACCCTACTTGCCGACTGGGGCTCCGCCTCCTGAACTGCCAAAATCACTACTGGGTGTCACAGTCGTCACCCCGGCTCCGTTGGGGTTCTTTACGGGGCTTCCCATACACAGCGTGCGTCAGGTGTTGTTGCCACCTCAACCGCTCAATCGCGTTTTCGACACGTTCAGGCTGCTCGAGCCCGACCCTATGGCCGGCGTCGCGGTCTGCCAGTCCCTGGCAGAACCGTGTCACCGTCTGCTGGGTAGAGTATGTGATGGGTAATTCAACAAATGCCTTGTTGGCCAACGTCAGCATCCGGTCGGCCCAGTCCTCTAAAGACTCATCCTGGGCCTGCACGGCTTGCTGGAACCTTGCCTGCGCGGTGGCCGGAAGTTCCTTGCCACAGAACCGGCTATCCAACTGGGCTAACAACAGATGTGAGACAAGGTGGTCCCTGGGTAACTCTCTTTCAAGAGCGCGCAATATTCTGCCGCTTTACCAGTCAAGGACCAGCTCAGGCATTCCATACATTGGGATTTCGACCACCCCTTCCTCTTAGAGTAGCTGGTGAAGCGCTCGGTTTTCCCATCACATATAAGGGCTTTCGGGAGTGACTTAATGGGATCTCATTCGCGGGATCCGCCATGTCTGTATGTAGGGGATATCCCCCGCTTGTATGTGTTGCACTTCCGGGGCCTCTCTGGGGCACTATCCTCAGTCAGACTTCCCCGGCGACGTGAAGCGACGCGTCTTGCCGCTTCGCGATGGTGAGCAGCTCGCTCTACCACTCGGCGATGGGGATACCCCCTTGCCCTTCCGGCTATGAGTAGACTTTTCAACTTTGGGGCTCGTACACCTCACCCTAGATCCCCGGGCTTTACCCCTCTTCTTGCGGCGGTTACGGCGGTGCCGCTAGTCTTCAGAGCTCTCATCATCCCCTTCTTCGGTTGATGATGACGAAGACGAGCAAGAGGCAGCATAGCGCACCTTTTTTGCCTTTATAATTGTTTTCGGGATTGTACCCCCGATCTGTGGGGACACCCCCACGTTTATAGAGTCTCCCTTGGTTGTGACTGTGGGAGGCAGCGTCGCTGCCCCAACCGGCCCCAGAGTGGTAGATTGGGCCAGCGGAAAGTCCTCCAGCTTCACACCCACAAGATGACCCATTTTGTTAAGCATGTCTTTCATGCTTTCAAGATCCGCCTTGCTCGGGGTCTCATACGGGGCTGTTGCCCCTAACTTGGGAGGCTTTGCACCCTCCGTTGGAGCTATTGAAGGGGGGTAATGTACCGAAGAATACTCTGGAAATTGGTAAGAGTAATTTCCCTGTTCCCCGTATGCCACCTGGGTGGTCACAGGGGTACTCATCGCCGGACGAGGTACTGATGGCAACTGTTGGGGTATATGGGTAATTGGGGTTGGTAAACTTTCTATGTCTGTGTGAGGGTCTTGTCCCCTACGAATCGTAGGGGCGGCCATAGGGGTGTTTCTCCCCGAGCCTGGGGTTACCGGCAATCGTTGGCAACCGTTAAGCCACAGGGGCGGTCACTGAGGTACCCCTGGGGGATTCCCCCCCCCAGGGTGTGGTGTTTCCGACAATTGTTGGCGAACGCCCTCCAGGCTAAACTGCCTGTGTACACTACCCGTCTCTATATCATCATAAACGGACTCATCCGAATGGGACTCCCCTTCTAATTCCCCTTGCGACACCCCATTAGCGTCGTCAAGCACTTCCCCAGCAATGTCACCCACTGGACCCCCTCCTGTTTTATTGGGACCCTAGCAGTGAAGTCCAGGACGGGCCCCCGCTCTAGATCTACCCGTCGCCTGGTGATTACTTCCCATTCACCTTGGGTGAGATCCCCCTGTGCTTCCCGCACAGCTACCACGGCAGCTGCAACTTTCTCACCCACGCCATCAATCAGTATCAATTCACTGACCGATGCAAAATTGACCTTGATCCGTGGTCTTACGTTAAGGCTGTCACTTGCCGACATATTTAATTATTAAATATGTTAGTTATTTATAAATATTATCAATACTCAAACGTAAACACGTTTAGTTAATACACAATACAGTGATATACAATGATCTTTCAAATATTCCCAAAACTCAAACGAAAATACGTTTGAACCTTCTGCACTCTCAAACGAGAATACGTTTGACACTTCTGCACTTTCAAACGAAAACACGTTTGACAATGTTCACAAGAGGCTCTGCCTACTGAAACTGCAATGGATCCCCACTGCAATGTCAATGTTTACACCGAAACTAAATGGCTTACTTCCCGTTAGACATTTGTTCACGCATGCGCAGTAGCACTCTTTTGCGTCCCCACCAAGAAGTACATTTTAATTCACTTTTACATGAGCAAATACAACCGGACAAGTAAAAACGCTTCCTAGGATATAATATCCTATTGATTACCGCCGACGGTATCACGCTGGAGAGTGCCTAAGCGAAATCCGCTCAGACGCTCAGCGCGTGTGATGTTCACAACGCTCTGGCTATGGGAGCACCCTCTCAGCGTGAATTTCCCTTCAGGCGTAAAGTTCGTTTCACTTCTGACACCAGTAAAGTGTTCCTACCTGTCCATTGTAGGTCTTGTCAGGTTCTTTATAATATATCCACACAGAATAAGTCCACCAATATGAATATTGTCTCCGCTCTAGTCAAGCACAACACGCACAATGGCCACTTGAGTTTGAGAGGCCGCCTCCTCGCCGAGCCGCTACCAATCAGGGAGCTTGGATGGTGTCATATAACGTCTGGCTGGGTCATGTGGGCTGGGATGGCGGGAAACTGCTGACTACCCAAATCTCCAGGGAAACGAGCAACAAGAACCTAGTGGTACCCCATGTACATTCACTACAGGCTTTAGTAAAGGAAAGGCTATTATTATATTGTATTTCTGCGTGTTCCTTGGTACTGGCTTAGCATCCCGCAGGTTCATAATCTGCATGACATGACGTCCCCTTGTATTACTCAAAATACCTTATCAGATGTGCCCTGTAATTTATTTTTCTGTCATAAATACAGTTTTCCGAAATGCAATTTCTTTTAGTGTGTTTATTGCTTTCCTTTTACTGGATCGTCCTTTTACTGGATCGTAATTGCTTCCAGTCTAGATTTAGGAACGTCCAATAGTCTGTAAAATTATTGTTTCCATTTCCGTCCTGAAGGGAACATCAAAAGAAACATAAGTATACTTTACTCTTTCCGTAAATAGTATAGCAGATTTAATGCACAGACGTCTGATCTTCAAATTAATTGGTCTCTTCAAATCTTGAAAACTAGTCCAAATATAAATCGACTTAGACATGATTTATAAGTAAGTTTCAACAAGAAAATGTGTTGTTTTTTTAAATCGATTTTTGAAGGGAAAATAAAACAATCTATTCTACTCACCTCTTGTTGCCGGCGTTTCTCGGCTTTGGTTAACATTTTACGGTAAAATCATATCTCTGAAACCACTCGAAATAATTCTATGTAACTCTGTACATACATCTTAGGAATATAAGAAATTCATAGAGACAAATACCATAACTCTGTCATGCACTTAAAATAGTATGGCCTTTTTTATGCATTTGACGAAGTAAATTAATATACATTACAGAGTTATGGCCCTTGATTACGTCAAAATAATGGAATTTCAGTGGATTTATGAAATAACCTAACTAAGTGTTATCGGATTTTGTATTTGTATTCCGACTGGAATTTCTATTTAAAACAATCAATGTCTGCTTATATAAAATGAGCATATCTCATGAAAAACACTTTTGCTAATGTCAATGGAAAAAATCTCGTAGGCAGAATTACATTAACAGTTATATGCACGGATAATTAAGACACGTAAAGTCAATATAATGCAATTAGTGACCATTGTCGTGACACTTATAATATAGTGATTGTAGAGTTTAGATGAAGCTCCCCAAGCAGCCTATGAATAAAGCATGAGGTTAAAGACATGATATGTTTGCTGCGAAATAAATGTTTGACAATCTGAAATAGTACTTGTCTGGAGAAGTGACACAATCTTCAACGTGGAAATAATGGCCGCTAAAGGTGAGGTGAAACCGTACTGTTCTTAAGATGCTGGACACTCTGGGATTTTATTTCATGTTTAATTTAACTTCAGTATACGATCTTACAAACACGTGCAATATATAAACGTCCAGTTTCTACTAATATAACTGATCTATTTTTAAATATAAAAGTAATTCAACAACACTTCTGCAACAAGGACTGTCACAACTGGACTTTTATGGTGACGTGATTTACAACGTTCGTAAGATCCTTGGTCATAATCACTTCATACAATCTTAATTAAACTTGTTAAAATGACCTTTTTGCAACGCACTGTATGTTTAGTTGTTTCTCCGATCGAAAACTGCAAATGACAACCAGTATACAGTTTGGTTGTGAATAAAACAGTAAAACGATGCCAGCTAACTTTCCATATACTGACGGTAAAGTGGCCAAAACAATAGTAAAAATATAAAAAGAATTGTACAGAAACTGAATATCATCTCACTATGAAAATATTAATTAGGCAACATTGCCTTAGTGTAGGGATGAACTTCAAGTTCATCGATGTGTTTGCAATGTTCTTTGATTGTTATCACATAATATATCAATGCTGAACTTCGACACACATTGCATTAATGACAGCGAAATTTAATCATTTCACATATTTCATTGATGTGTCAGTAACCATCATGCAAGTGTAGCTATATACGGAGAAAGTAATCTAATCTACACTAATAAATAATTTTGATAAAAATATCTAAGAAATACGTGTTAAGTTTTGTGTTTTATGTCAACGTGTTTAACACAACCTTAGCAGTGACAGTTTCATAGAACCGAGACTAAAAGTAGATACAAATGTTGAACAGGTAATGCAGCATTCACCGAATATAGTCAACCCAAATGACGCATCTAAATCACTGATAAATGATTATCTAGAAGCAAATACACACGTGTTGATAATACGGGTACCGACTTTGAAGTAGATACCGCTTAAGCCGACGACATTACCTATCATGAACAGCCTCAATAAAACCGTGTCTGCTACATTACTCTCTTCGTTGTGTTTGCTGCTTCCAAAGGATCTCCCTTATCAGTATTTATTAACATCACTCTAGCGTTCGTTTAGTGCAGTGAGGCGGCTGTAAAACGTTTCCCCGTGCTACTAATCAGTAGTGTTGTTTTACTGTTCCTTTGGAATCTACAAGCCTAATATATAAGTAGTATATCGCTTAAGCCGATGCTAGGGGCGTGAGAGGTGTTGATGTCTACGCAACCTCTCATGAACAGACTCAATAAAACCGAATACTTTATACTTTATTCTCTTGGTAGTGTCTTTTGCTTCCAAAGGATTTCGGTGGTTCCACTACTCCGGCCGATAAAGGTTCTGGGTATTGTTTAACCACCCATAGGATATGTTGTCTGCTTTTTAATTTATTCTGTTGACTGTTACTTGTGATGCACAGGTTTCATAGCCGCTGCTCCCAACTAAATGCCATTGTGTTTATTTCGCCCTTCGGGCATAGAATTTAGTTAGATACTGGGGCCATACGCCGCTGGACATGGAATTATGACAGCAAAATTAGCATGTCCACTGCCATTTGCATGCCATCTTCGGGATGGTTAAATTCTGTACTATTGACTTTATGAATATTGAGTTCTGCTCAGCCCGGGACTAGGGGTGTGAACGGAAGCAAGCATATTTCACTACTGTTCATGAACAGTCTCAGTCAAACCGAAGCTGCAATATTTCGTATTTATCGTGTTCGGCCATTTCCAAAGGACCACTCTCATACTCTTTTATATTGCACAGTATCGTTGCTTGTGCAGTGTGGCAGTGTGGCAGCAGTACAACTTGCAATCAGGACTGTTATTCATTCGATCTTTGGAGATCGCTGAGCCCGATACTTATATTTAGATATCGGTGGTACATTTTCAAATGTTTATGCTTTCTTACTTACATTTCGATGCTGTGGTTCCACTACTCCGGCCGATAAAGGCTCTGGGTATTGTTTAACCACCCATAGGATATGTTGTCTGCTTTTTTAATTTTTAATTGGGCGTGAACGGTAGCAAGCATATTTCACTACCGTTCATGCACAGTCTCAATCAAACCGAGACTGCAATATGTCGTATTTATCGAATTCGGCCGTTTCCAAATGTCCACTCTCATACTCCTTTTGGTAACAAGGGTACCGACTTTGAAGCAGAATACCGCTTAAGCCGGTCCTAGGGGGCGTGAGAGGTTTTGATTTCTACATTGCCTTTCATGAACAGACTCCTTAAAACTGAGTCTGCTACTTTATTCTGCTGCTTCCAAAAGAACTCCCTTATCAGTATTATTAACATCCCACTGACGTTCGTTCAGTGCATTGAGGCCCCCTGCTGCGAATCCGTAGTGTTGTTTCACTGGTCCTTTGTAATCAACAAGCCCAATATAGATGGTTTTGAATTAGAATATCGCTTAAGTCGTGTGCTAGGGGGCCTGATAGGCGTTGGTTCCTACGTTATCTCGCATGAACAGTCTCAATAAAACCGAATACTTTATACGTTATTCTTTTGGTTGTGATTTTGCTTCCAAAGGATTTCCCAAATTAGTATTTGGAACGGTCTGAGGAAAAAGGTCCGGATGTTTAACCCAGGTTCTAGGGTGCACCAAACCTCACTCTTGTTATCCTTATGAAACTATACATTGTAAGTAAGGAAATCGAGTTTAATATTGGCAGGTATGTTGCCTAATGTGCCATAAGGAGATATATTCTAACTAATGAATGAGCTCAGGACAAATTCTCTTTTAGAATAAAATGGATGAAATTACTAAAATGGTGCTTGCTAATACCAAACACAAAAACAAATGTCTTAGTACAATACGATGCTCACAATAAACCTTTCCACTATTTATTTATAAACATTCTAGCATTTATATGGCGACGTTTTGAAATAAAAGGACAAACATTAATGCATCAAACTTGATAGTAAACGTTTTAACTTTTAAAATGACATACACGTATGTCTTTGCCTGTATTGTTTCTGTGATGTCCAACAGAAATGCTTTTATAATGGTGAATGTTTGTCGATGAAACTGCAATAACTGGTGAACATTAAGACTTTATGCAGCTAATCATAGTGCCTCTCGTGTATATGTTTGAATAGAAAATCAATGGATACAATTAAAAATGCCAACTGACATTTGTTTTACTAGATTTTCTAAAACCGATATGTTTAGATGTTGCTAACGGCAGCCTGCTGGTGTAAAAACAGCGGACTTTTAATTATTTGAGACATGGTTATTATTATTTATTATTACTATTATCAATATTATTATTATTATTATTATTGATGTTGTCTTGATACTTCTAATTTGCTTTCATATTGCTTTTGGTTATATGCAAGACTCAAATCTGGAAGCTGAGGACTGTCTTATCGAATGTGCATTACCATCATATGTAACTAACCGAGATGGGTTTGCTAAGTAAACACGACAGGCAAGTAATACTGATAACACTGACATATTTTATAAATGGGTAATTGTAAAATTGAACAATCTGGAATTTGTTTTTTGTAGACGAATGTTTTTAAATCAAATAAATTAAAATGTATTTAGGTATAGACGACTATATCTTATCATGTTATCAATGTAGTTAATACAGCTTGTTGTCTAGTTTTCCAAACGATTCTCGAACTACTCGAATACTATTATTTCAGATCAGTTAACTAACTACTGTTTAAGATCCCGAGTGCTGCTATATAAGAAGTTATTTTACCGTCTAGTGCGCTGCAAAATTACTTGATGGTTAAAAACTACCGGAGCATACTTAAAGAATCTTCAGTTCCAAAATAAAACCTCAAATTTAAGTACAGCTTCGATATGAATATGTTTCTATACTTTTAAAACATGATTTTAAACGATTTTGAACACTATTCAAACAAATCTAAATGGGAATTATAGGTGAGAAATACTCTTGGCAGCTTAAAATTCAATACATAGCCGTTAAAATAGTGTGTCAGTTCGAAGACACTGATTTAGATATAATTAATTGCAGAAATTGAAAGAAATTCCCCGAGCAACTTCTTATGGGGTCTATGTGTCTGAACGTATTCGGTTTTTTAGAGCTTGTACTCGAGTTGAGGACTTTGTATAACTAAATTCGTAATCTTTGTATAACTAAACAGCCACTCCATAAACTTTGTAAAACCTTTGCAAAATGTTATTATCGTAACCCTGATCTTCTTTCCAAATATAAAAGTAATTTAAGCTCTTCTGCGACAAGGACTATCACAACCTGACTTCTATGGTGACGTGATTTACAAACTTCGTTAGATCCTTGGTCATGATCACTTTCATACTATCTTTGTTAAACGTGTTAAAAGGTTTATCAAAAGAGGTTATGAACCTATCATTTTGAAACGCACTGCATGCTTGGTGTTGGACTGATTTACAGTTCGCCACTATGCTTTCCTCTTTAATTGTGCAATGACCGGACAGGCTGTGGACCCTATGATGACGTCTACCTAAAGCCTCAAAAGGACGGTGACGTTTGATTGATTTTATTGATTTTTGTATTTATATATATACACGAGCATCTTTGTGTTTTACTTATATTGCATATTAATGCTGCCTTGTTACTTAGAGAATAGTTCATGGCGGGGATTTCTTTATTTATACTGTCCCGTTTACCTAGAAACCTGGCGGCCTTTTTGCAACTGACCGTTCCAAGGCGGTAGCCCTATTGTCAACCCTTATGTGTTTGTGATGTCTTATACGGCCTTTTATTCATCTTCAAAGTTGTTGTTCTGTTTCTGTGTGTGTTTGTGGTTGACTGTCGTCCTTGAATGCTACTTTTCTTGTTCAAGTTTCCACAACATTAGTTTCGACTCTTTCCAATACAATTGAAAATTCAATTTAAACAAATCATTAAACTTGTATGGCAATAGAAAATAAAATGAATATGGAGAACAAATTAAATATAGGTATAAAGTGTGACACGTCACACAGTTTGCTGAAAAATAAATCAGGTAGAGAATGTCAACGTCTCCATCCGATTGACGAAGCAGTGGAGAAAAGTGATTTGCCCAAGGTCACTCGCACACACGTGTACATACCAGAATTATTTTTCACATAGGCCATATGGTTTCACTTACTATATAGTTACACGTCATTTATTTAAAACACGGATTGATGTTTGTGCTTTTCGTCAATAATAGACCTATATGGATGTTAAGTGTTTTACCTGAGAAATGCACTATTTTATAATAAAACCATTTACTTGGTATATACATGCACATCGGATATTGCAGTATTTTCAACCTGAACTTACCAAAAAGTAATTATATTAATTGATACAAATCGAGAAATATGTCTCGAGCAGAGACATGGTACAGCTTTTAAGTTATATGTACCCATATTACTTTAAAAACCGAAATTGTAATTATAACGTAAATTGTAGTGAATATACTTTTCCGTCTTGCTTAACGTTCATTGTTCATAAATGAATCGCAGCAAGCTCTTATTTCTTCAAATGCTATAATCAAAACCTCTTACTTCTTGTTTCTTCAAATGCTGAAATCACAACCGTTTGTTTAGTGTTGTGTGGCGGCCGTAAAAAGTCGTCCCGACTACAAATCAATAGTGTTAATACATACTGGTCCTTTGGGATCATCAAGCCCAATTGTTGTGACTTTGAAGTAGAATATCGTTTAAGCCGGTGCTAGGAGACGTGAGAGGTGTTGCACTTTACATTACCTATCATGAACAGACTCAATAAAACCGAGTCTGCTACTAGTGTCTCTTGTTTGTGTTTGTTGCTTCCAAGGAATCCACTTTTCAGTATTTGTTCAATAAAATAAAATAAAAATCGTTTTCTGGGGCTGCTGCAAAAGCACAATAGATTGTTTCAAAACTTCCTGGGATGGTGTAAATGGCATAGCAGAGTTGAGTCTAGAAGTTAAATGAGCCATTACAATAATACATTCTGCAAGGAAAGACAAACAATACCATAGACGTATTGGAAATCAGCGAGCTGTTTCGATGATAAAGTTCATACAAATGCGCTAAAATGTCGACACCAAAAACGTGATTTCAGAACTTCGCTAATTTAATAGTGTTTTATTTTTTATTATCCTAATTCAGATTTAATGCTAAAATATGATATTTCAATCTTAGTAAATGCTGTCTGATAAATCGTCCTAGCCTGTCAAATCCGGCTAATTGCGTCTTGAGAAAAACAATTAATATCCCAAGGCTTCGTAAATAGGAAACAAATACATTGCTAACCGAATTATATTTTTACCACAAATAAATAATTTACCACTTTATACCAAGTCATTGTTCAATCAATTCGTTTATTATGTAGCGGATAGGTGGTAAATTATTTATTGTGGTAAAAAATATAATTCGATTAGCAATGTATTTGTTTCCTATTTACAAAGCCTTGGGAGACTAATTGTTTTAAGTGGAATGCGAAGAAGCTGAATCAGCTAAAACGGAATTAAAATCCATTAGTGTTTTCTTGGCACAGCATCGACAGTAGTTTTTATCTATGTGTGCTTAATTACAAGCGGTATATTAATTCAAATGTCTCCCAAGCTATTCACTCTTTATCGAGCAAGGGCATGGAATTGTTTTCAAGTTGTATGTACTCATTTGTTATATTTCCAAAGTTGTATAATAAGATAACGTAAATGGTTGTGAATATACTTCTTCCTATGTGTACTCAATGTGCATTGTTGATATCGCAGCAAGTTCTCGTTTCATCAAACGCTGTTATTATACCTCAAATAAAACGCCTTTTCTAACTAAATGTGTCATTTCTTACTATCTCACTCGAGGGTGATAGTACAGAGGATAGTAAACCGCAAGGTGATAGTAAAAAAAGTATCGCTTGCGCAGCTTTGATGCGCGATGTATGCATACGGTTTCGGTGACGTCATCGGCTCAGTATGGTGACATTGCTATTTTAACTCGTCATAACTTCAACAGTACTTTACCAAGTTTAATAGATTACAGCTCATTTTCTTAATTACGTTATATCGCCTCGGACGATAATCATATCCTCAGGGTGAACATTCTTACTATCACCCTCTCATGAATGTGATTTTCATATATTATCACATGTTCTACATTTTACTAATCCAGTTATGTATGTAATAACTAGATGCATTGCAGGGAAATACACATCTAAACACGTATTAAAAGTATTGAAAACCTAGATAGAATTGAAATCACCAAGATGTTCAGATTATGAATCCCATAAGACTGCAATAAATGTCGTCACCAAACCCGGGACTTCAGAACTATGCTCGATAGAGTTTTTAGTCTATTTTACAACTTCCGGAATTTCATAATAAATTTATTTTAGTTCCTGCAGATAAAGCAGCTAATAATGTAATTATTGTTTGACGCCTACATTACGTCAATGTTTTATCTTTGAAACTCGGCAGCACCAATTCGTATACTCCAGTTAATTCTACTGAGGATGATGTTGTTTCCGCACATATCACTCGGTGCACTACTTTCACGGCTGGTGTAAACGATAAGCAAAATAAACTGCCTACTATGTGCTGGATTAACAAATTACATAAAAATCCGTATAAGGCTCGCTTTATTTCGAATTCTAGTGCCTGCACCACAACAAACATCTCCAAACGTTTAACTTCTTGTCTTACTGCCGTTAAAGATCATGTTAAAATATATTGTGATAAAACTCTAGGATTAATTTATTTTGGTCTATAAAAAATTCAGGAGACGTTCTTGATAAAATTTTCAATAAAGGTCAAGTTTCATCAATAATGCACTTATGACTTCTCTACAATATATACAACCTTACCACATCACCTTATTAAAGACAAGCTAATTTCTCTTATTCAAAAAACATTCGCTAGAGAAAATGTTACATTTTTGGCATGTAATAATATTACAGCGTTTTTTACTAACGGCAGTATAGACAATTATACTATGGTGGACTTGCTATGAAGTTTGTGAAGCACTCATCTTCCTATTAGATAATATTTTCGTCAGGTATGGAACCACCGTTTATAAACAAATTGTTGGAATCCCTATGGGTACGAACTGTGCACCACTTGTCGCAGATTTGTTTTTATTTTGCTATGAAAGAGATTTCATGTTGAGTCGTTCACCAGATACCCAGGCAGATGTTATTGAAGCCTTTAATGACACCTTTCGGTATCTGGATGATATACTGAACATTGACAACCCTTTCTTTCCAACTATGGTTAATAACATTTATCCTAAAGAACTTCAGCTTAACAAAGATAATATATCTGATAATAACGCTTCTTTTCTTGATTTAGATCTCTCGATTGAAAATGGTGAAATAATTAGCAAAATCTATGACAAGAGAGATGATTTTAATTTTGACATTGTTAATTATCCCAATTTGGATGGGGATGTTCCCCAAGCAACTTCTTATGGGTTATATGTGTCTCAGCTTATTCGTTTTTCAAGAGCTTGTACTCGAGTTAAGGACTTTAATATTCGTAATCTTTGTATAACTAAAAAGCTACTAAATCAGGGTTACCGTTACCATAAACTTCGTAAAAACGTTGCAAATTTAAGTTTTATTATCCTAACCCTGATCTTCTTTCCAAACATAAAAGTAATTTAAGGACTCTTCTGCGACAAGGACTATCACAACCTGACTTCTATGGTGATGTGATTTATAAACTTCGTAAGATTCTTGGTCATGATCACTTTCATACTGTCTTTGTTAAACTTGTTAAAATGTTTATCAAAAGAGGTTATGACCCTATTATTTTGCAACGTACTGCATGCTTGGTGGTGGACCCTTTTACAGTTCGCCGCTATGCTTTCCTCTTAAATTGTACGATGACCGGACAGGCTGTGGACCCTATGATGACGCCTACCTAAAGCCCATTGGGACGTTGGCGTTTGATGTTTGTCTATGATCTTTCTTGTCGTGCCCTTAATGGTTTATTCTCTTGTTGCTCTGGTTTCTGCCAACTTTCTAGGCTATTGTTTTTTGTATTATATTTACACGAGCATATTTGTGTTTTAGTTTTATTGCCTTTTGATGATGCCTTGTTGGTTTTAGATTAGATCATGGCGGGGATTTCTTTATTTACACTGTCCGTGATGACAGTAGTGTTAGTGTGAGGTTTGGTGCACCCTAGAACCGGTTTAAACCCCCAAGTTGCCTACTTTGCCACCTACCGTTCCAAGGCGGTAGCCCTATTGTCAATCCTTTTGTGTTTGTGATGTCGTTTGCATGTATTATTACTTTTGCCTTCTTGTTTGTCTGTTTGCGTGTATATTTCTGTGTTTTGTGGTTGACTGTCCTCCTTAAATGCTACGTTCCCTGGCATCTTAGCCTTTCATATACAGCTTACTGCGTCTTGAATAAAGCAATGCGTCTGCTAAAGTAATGTGATCAGGAGATTTTATTTTGGTTTACCGAATTATGTTTTTACCGCAAAAAAAATAATAAATAACAAAAAAAAAAGGCAATGTTCAATAAATCTGTTTAGCATATAGCGGATATATCTGGAGTGGGAAGAAATCGCTAACGCAGGCTATTTACTAGCAGTTGAGACTATACCCAGTCTGAGTGACAATGAAATAATTATTCTGAAAGAACGTGTACCCCTTCGAGTGTACATGTCATATACTAGCATGCATGATGTCACTAAAGACAGAATGAATGAATGTTGTTTAACGGCTCATCAAAACTTTGCAGGTCATTTAGAGCCGCCCCAGAGAGAGGCATAGGAAGCCGTGAACCTCCTCCGCGAACGGTGCCTACTCTTATTATCGAATAGATTCCTATGGTTCTTTAACGTGCTCGGAGGTTAGACCGATACACTGGACCGCCCGGTTTACGCCCCTATCCGACGAGGCTAAGGATAAGTGTCTTGCCCAAGAACACACTGCCGAAACTCAGTGGCACCACGGAGGATTGAACCCTCGGCCTCCGGTTACAAATCCGCCGCGCTACCGACCGCGCCACGCCAGCCCCTCGAGTGTGAAAATATAGCATATCCACAAGAGGTGATGCCAGCTTCCAGAACGTATACTCTAGTAATGGTCCTTTTTGTATACACCTTCGTAGATATGCTCTTAAAATAGCACAGTACTGAAAAGTTGGCGACGAAGTCACAAGACGAAGTCTATTTTTAGTAGTACAGAACATGCTAGTACTATTACAAATGTGTGTATTTCACTGTGGAAAAATGTTGTAAATCATTTTAGCTCATGTTAGGCCATAAATAGGGGTCGCTTTGTTGTTGTTTTTATTTGTGACATCGGCATATCACTCCATCACTTTTTGAAAAGAATCAGTACTGTGTACCTCCTACCATCCGTAAGAATCGACACTTTCCCACTTTACAAGTCAATCTCCCAGTAATATTCGAACTCGCAGTGAGAATAGGAACATATTACAAAACTCGGTCAATTCCGGGTCTACCAGTCCTAGGACTATATTTTATACGTCTTCAACTTTTATGAAGTTGTTGGTATGACTCGGCCCAAGTTAAACCCACGACCTCCCGCATGCGAGGTGTAAGCTCTACCTTTACGACACCGCCACGGTTTGAATGTTTTATTATTATAATTGGTAACGTAAAACATGGCGCGACTTCCATGTAAATATATAACTGAACGAATGTATATGGCAATTTCTTCCCTCACTTCCGGTTAGGGTTAGTTCCTATAATGGATCATATTCCCAATATGTTCCGCTAATCTCACACAAGTCGTAATTGAGCTTTAGTTATTTTGACTTTGATAAATACACTTGTTTTAAATATGTTCTTTGTGACCTCATTTCAAATATAATTGAAGACATATGTTTGAGTACAGTCATATAAACTAAGTGTAAATACTAGAGTTCTAACAGAAACAATATATTAACCTTGCTTCTACAATTTCTATTACAAAAAGATACGCAAAACTACCAACCTAACTGACAACAACGTGTGTTGTTTATTAATTATGAGACAATGGTTATTGTTAAAACGTTGATACATATAAAAAAAAATATCACCAGCTAACGCTAGCGGCTTCTCAAAGTCGGCGTGTTTTTGAAGTCGTGTTAATTTGCCATGTATTTTTCTATTTCTTAGAGTAGTGATCAAAAGACGGCCGCTTGGGGGACAATAAGACGCCGTTGAATATGCGAATGTTTCTGATGTTAAACCTGCGAGGCAAAACATCATATTATTGTGTTAAGCTCAGAATAACTTAGCGCGTTCTTTGAGTCTTTGGGGATCTATTGGGGATCTATATATCCGTTATTTCTCATTTGTACTTATTCACGGGGTTGATCATGATATGTTTGTATACTTATATAATGCTGCTTGAATCGCTTACTTTCGGAAGAAAACTATTCCATAATACAGTGAAAGAAAGATAAAAATATCGGACAGGGAAAGCAGCATTCAAGGACGACAGTCACAAAAGGGTTGACAATAGGGATACCGCCTTGGAACGGTCAGTGGAAACAAATGCCACTGGGGGTTTAAACCGGTTCTAGGGTGCACCAAACCTCACACTTACCCTACTTCATCCCATTAAAACAGGACAGTAGAAATAAAGAAATCCCCGCCATGATCAAATCTCTAACCAACAAGGCAGCATCAATAGGCAATATAAGTAAAACACAAATATGCTCGTGTAAATATAATACAAAAAAAACAATAGCCTAGAAAGCCACAATGAAGGTACTCAATGACTTGGCAGAAGCCAGAGCAACAAGAGAATAAACCTTTAGGGGCACGACAGGAAAGATCATAGACAAACATCAAACGCCACCGTCCCAATGGGCTTTAGGTAGGCGTCATCATAGGGTCCACAGCATGTCCGGTCATCGTACAATTAAAGAGGAAAGCATAGTGGCGAACTGTAAAAGGGTCCGCCACCAAGCATGCAGTACGTTGCAAAATGATAGGGTCATAACCTCTTTTGATAAACTTTTTAACAAGTTTAACAAAGGTAGTATGAAAGTGATCATGACCAAGAATCTTACGAAGTTTTTAAATCGCATCACCATAGAAGTCAGGTTGTGATAGTCCTTGTTTAACTTCGGTCTCAAAAAGTCATCGATGATGATAGGTATACATTCAACGTATTAAAAATAATAGAAAAATGGGATTGTTATCTAGTTTTTCTTATTTCCAAACAAAAACACTTTTATATAAAAAGTTAATTAAATTATAAAGTATCACAAGTTTGGGCTTCTAAATAATCAAGTGAATTACATAGAAACACTTTCCGTTGAACTCCGTTTTTGCTCAAAATATTTAAGTTACGAAAATATCCTAATTGGAAAGGGTAAAATTTTACATGAATGAATTTGACGCATACAAATGTTTATGATATGTGTGTTTAAAATGTTGCGTAAACTATCCGCACTCTTCGACGTGAAAATAGATATCATTTCACAGTTACCTATCCAGTTAGTATTAGGTCTGATTTAAATAACACCGTCATACACTTATAGGTGCAACTGTACTAACTCGTCGGTTCAGTAAAGAAGAAATCAATATTATATATGAATTTGAGGTTTTATTTCGCAAAAGTGAACAAAATAAATCTTAAGCCGACGCGATGTGATCAAATGTCAATAAATTCGCACCAAAGCTGCCGTGAAGGAACCAATAATGCGTATATCGCGCCTTATCATTCCTGTTCAAGAATACATAATTTACAGAAACAAAATAATGACAAACGGTCTTCACTGTTTTATGGTAGTCAAGACGTGTTTAACAAATGCAAAATCATTGTAGAAATAAACGCATGTCTCAATATACATTTTTGGAGGAGCTGGTATCTGTTGAGATTTTTTAAAACATAATAACAAAACGATTCATTATTTAAGGAAGTGTCAAGGGTACGACCTCGGAAATGCCATAGGAATCAAAACAATATATCGTGCTATTCAGATGACTTTTAAAAAGTTGTTTATTACAATTAAAGAGAATCTCAATCTTCATTGTGTTAAGTTAAACTGTCGGATAAAAGTATAATTTTATCAGTACGAGACAATATACAAATATTTTCTGACTAGCATGTGAATGGGTTCAAGTCAATACAGAGTTTGTATGTTTACTTCTGACTAGCATGTGAATGGGTGCAAGTCAATATAGAGTATGTATGTTTACATCTGACTAGCATGTGCATGTGCACAAGTCAATACAGAGTTCGTATGTTTACATCTAAGTACATATAGAGTATATATGTTTACATCTGACTAAGTAAACATAGAGTTTGTATGTTTACATCTGGCTAGCATGTGAATCTGTACAGTCAATACAGAGAAGATGTACAAATTAATACATCTGGCTAGCTTGTGCTTGAGTATATTGTGAAGGGTCGGCTTGATTGTCATGACTATGATGACGCATACCTAAAGCCCAAAAGGACGGTGACGTTTGCTGTTTGTCTGTAATCTTGTCTTGTCGTGCCCTCAATGTTTTATTCAATATTGTTCCTCTGGCTTCTGCCAAGTGACTGAGACCATCTTTGTGACTTTATAGGCTATTGTTTTTTTGTATTTATATACACACGAGCATCTTTGTGTTTTACTTCTATTGCCTATTAATGCTGCCTTGTTGGTTAGATAATAGTTCATGGCGGGGATTTCTTTATTTACACTCTCCCGTTTTATTTGGATGACAGCAGGGTAAATGTGAGGTTTGGTGCACCCTAAAACCCCAATCGGCCTTTTTTGCCACTGGCCGTTCCAAGGCGGTAGCCCAAATGTCAGCCCTTGTATGTTTGTGATGTCTCATTTTGCCTTTTATTCATTTTTATATATAGATGTTCTTTGTTTCTGTGTGTGTTTGTGGTTGACAGTCGTCCTTGAATGCGGCTTTTTCTGTTCGATGTTATATCTATATTTTATAGATCCAGTTTCATCCTATAACACCTGTGTTACTTATACCATGTTGAAGGTTTTGTGTTGATCAAAATGTTGGCCCATTTAAATAGGATTTTCCTTAACTTTTCCTTGTGATCTTGAATTTGACACATGTGTTGAGTTTTGGACATTCGAGTGTAAAAATACAAGAAACAAGAAAGACCGCTTAATGAACCCCTGTTTCCATTTCACTCGAATCCCAAACTATCCTATCAAATACATTATTATTGCAAGAGTAATGTACTGTTTTTAAATTACTTATTGTAAAAACAGGTCGTTCTTTCTTTAAGATTTCGATTTTCTGAAGATAAATACAACGCAGTAAATCCCAAAATGTCACTTTTCTTTCGGTGGAATATATAACTTCTTTATTTACACAGTCCCGTTTTATTTGGATCAAAATAGGATATGGTGCACACTATAACCTGGTTTAAAACCCCAGCGTTTGTTGTTGTGTTTTGCCACTGATCGTTCCAAGGCGGTAGCGCTATTGTAATGGTTGTTTGTGTTAACGCGTGTTTTTTTGTTGATTGTGTTCTGTGAAAGCTACATATTCTGTTCGAGTTTATACCTACTTTTATGACAAGGATGCCACTAAAATCTTCAAAATAAAAGCTAGGCGAATTGCACAGTTAAAGCCGACGCAAAACCTGTAGACACTAGATCCACCGAGCCTTCATGATCATATTTATTAACAAGGAAATATTTCAAAGACCCAATATTTACATTTTTTCTATATTATTTTTCGAAAGCGTAAATCTAGGTCATATGTTGTTTGTTTTATGCGTGTTTTTGATTGATTGTGTTCTGTGAAAGCTACATTTCCTGTTCGACTTTTATACCTACTTTTATGATAAGGATTCCACTAAAATCTTTAAAATAAAAGCTAGACAAATTACGCAGTTTATGATAACGGTAGCCCTGATGGAGTAGCATCTAAATGGGGATAATTAACAATATCAATTTTAAAATCATCTCTCTTGTCATAAATTTTGGAGAGATGTAAATCGAGAAAAGAAGCGTTAGTATCAGAAATAGTAGTTTTGTTAAATTGAAGTTCTTTAGGGTATATATTATTAACCATAGTAGAAAAGAAAGGGTTGTCAATATATCATCCAGATACCGAGAGTTCTTATTAAAGGCTTCAATAACATCTGACTGGGTTAAAATGAGAATATATCTCATGCGAAACACTTTTGCTAATGGCAATGAAAATATCTCCTATACAGGATTACATTAACGGTTATACGCACTGATAATTAAGACGTTAAGTTAATAAAATGCAATTAGTAACCATTGTCGTGACACTTATAATATATTGATTTCAGAGTTTAGATGAAGCTCCCCAAGCAGCCTATGAATAAAGCATGAGGTTAAAGACATGATAGGTATGCTTCGAAATAAATGCATGACAATCTGACATAGTATTTGTCTGGAGAAGTTACACAAACTTCAACGTGGAAATAATGGCCGCTGAAGGTCATAAGAAACCGTACAGTTCTTAAGATAATGGAAACTCTGAGATTAATGTCATGTTTAATTTAATTTCAGGAGACGTTCTCACAAACATTTGCAATATATAAGCGTCCATTTTCTATTGATCTAACTGATCTAATTTGTTTATATAAAAGTAATTTAACAATTCTTCTGCGACAAGGACTGTCACAATTTCACTTCTACTGTGAAGTGATTTACAAAGTTCATAAGATTCTTAATCATAATCACTTTCATGCAATCTTGATTAAACTTGTTAAAATGTTTATGAAAAGAGCATTATGACCCTATTTTTTTGCAACGCTTTGTATGTTTTATGTTTAGTGTTTTTTTCCGATCGAAAACTGCAAATGAGAACAAGTGTTGGTTCTAAATAAAACTGTAAAACGATGCCTGATAACTTTCAATATTCTGACGGTAAATTGGTCAAAACGATAATAAAAATATAGCAAGAATTATACAGAAACTGAATATCACCTCACTATAAAAATATTAATTAGGCAACATCGCTTTAGTGTAGGGATAAACTTTATCAATGCTGAACTTCGACATACTTTGCATTAATGACTGCGTAATTTAATTTCTTTACATTATTCATTGACGTGTCAGTAACCATACGCTAGTGTAGCTATATACGGAGAAAGTAATCTATTTTATTGACACTAATGATTGATCTTGTTTCTTTAGTTTGTGTTTTAGGTCAACGTGTTTAACACAACCATAGCAGTGATTGCTTTCATAGATCCGAAACTAGAAAAAGTTACAAATGTTGAACAGGAAATGTATCGTTCATCGAAGATAGTCAACCCAAATCATTTATCTAAATCACTGATAAATGATTATCTAGAAGCCAATATACAAGAGTTGATAATACGGGTACCGACTTTGAAGTAGAATACCGCTTAAGCCGGTGCTAGGGGTCGTTAGAGGTGTTGATTTCGACATTGCCTATCAGGAACAGACTCAATAAAACCGTGTCTGCTACTTTATTCTCTTCGTTGTGTTTGCTGCTTCCAAAGGATCTTCCTTATCAGTATTTATTAACATCAAACTAACGTTCGTTTAGTGCAGTGACCTAAAACACGGACAGATGTTTATGCTTTTCGCAAATGATATAAGTATATGCATGTTAAGTATTTTATGTGAGATATACACTATTTAAAAATAAAATACGAGTATACATTTTCTTGGTACAACATGCTCATCTGATATCGCAGTATTACCAATAATAATATAACATTAATTTATACAAAGCGCGAATAATGTCTCGAGCAGAGACACGGAACTGTTTTAAAGTTATATGTATCCCTATTATTTAAAATCTGATATTGTATCGTTCGATAACCCAAATTGTGGTGAATATAGCTTTTCGTCTTGCTTAATGTTCATTGTTTATAAATGAATCTCTGCAAGTTATTGTTTCTCCAACTGCTGTAATAACACCTGTTTATTTAGTGTTGTGTGGCGACCGTAAAAGGTCGTCCCGACTACAAATCATTAGTGTTAATACATACTGGTCCTTTGGAATCATCAAGCCCAATCGTTGTGGCTATAAAGTACAATATCGTTTAAGCCGGTGCTAGGAGGCATGAGAGGTGTTGCACTTTACATTACCTGTCATGAACAGACTCAAAAATCAGAGTCTGCTACTTTTATCTCTTGTTTGTGTTTGTTGCTCCCAGGGATCTTTTTTCCCGTATTTATTCAATAAAATAAAATAAAAATCGTTTTCTGGGGTTGCTGAAAAAAGCACACTATATTGTTTCACAATTTCCTGAGGTGGTGTAGATGGCATACAGTGCGCCACTATGCTTTCCTCTTTAATTGTACGATGGCCGGACAGGCTGTGGACCCTATGATGACGCCTACCAAAAGCCCATTGGGACGGTGGCGTTTTATGTTTGTCTATGATCTTTATTGTCGTGCCCTTAATGGTTTATTTTCTTGTTGCTCTGGCTTCTGTCAAGTCATTGAGAACCTTCATTGTGGTTTTCTAGGCTATTGTTTTTTTGTATTATATTTACACGAGCATATTTGTGTTTTACTTATATTGCCTATTGATGCTGCCTTGTTGGTTAAAGATTAGATCATGGCGGGGATTTCTTTATTTACACTGTCCTGTTTTAATGGGGTGACAGTAGGGTAAGTGTGAGGTTTGGTGCATCCTAGAACCGGTTTACCACTCAGTGGCCTACTTTGCCACTGACCGTTCCAAGGCGGTAGCCCTATTGTCAACCCGTTTGTGTTTGTGTTGTCTTTTGCATTTATTACTATTTTTGCCTTCTTGTTTTTCTGTTTGCGTGTTTGTGTCTGTGTTTTGTGGTTGACTGTCCTCCTTGAATGCTACTTTCCCTGTCCGATCTTTTTATATTTCTTTATAGCAGAGTTGAGCCTAGATGTTAAATGATTCATTACAATAAAACATTTTGAAAGGAAAGACAATACCATAGACGTATTGGAAATCAGCCAATCTCATTAAAATCAGACCCATTATCACGCCACGATACTCCACGCTAAAAAGGATCTGACAACACTGCATTGGAGGTCACGCCGGATTGACCTTACGATTGGCCAATCAGATTTCAGCCTATAAAACTGCTTGGTATAGACTGCTTCACTGTGAAAAGAGATTATGTCCGTAACTTTTAGCTTATAAAACACAAATAAAAAATGCGTTGACAAACAAAACACATCAACCATTATTGAATATTTGCTGAATAAAACCAAGATTGTTTGACGGAATTCAATAGCGGTACAAAAAATAAATAAGTACCTCTTCGCAGGGTTGAACTCGTAACCCACACTAAAATTACACTCGCGGGTAATAATAACAGATCGTCGCTATCGTATTGATGAGTACTATATAGAAAACGTTATATTGCAATAATCTCGGTAATGACCGCGCCCATGATTTGTTTCGTATTCTTGCTGTAAAACATGCCATTTAGTGCAGCATTGTGGTTATTTTGTGGCAGTATTGTGTAAAACATTCCATTTAGTGCAGTATTTGAATTTATCGTGTAAACCACAGCATTAGCACACGGCGACTTTACCTTTTTTTCGGATATATGTGTTTTATGCGGATTTTTGTTTGTTTAGTTCACTCGAACATAATCTGAAGTGCATTTGAAACGCGCGATTTCATTGGTTGAATTTAGTTCATTGTCTCAGGAATATTGATAAGATGAAAGGTCGATCTGACGTGACCTCAAAGGCAGTGTTGTCAGATCATATAGCGGAGGGTATCTAAGCGTAATTATGATTTGATTTTAATGAGACTGGAGATCAGCGAGCTGTTTCGATGATAAAACCTATACGAATGCGCTAAAATGTCGACACAAAAAACGTGATTTCAGAACTTCGCTCGTTTTAATAGTGTTTTATTTTTTATTATCCTGCTTCAGATTTCATGCTACAATATGATATTACAATCTCCGTAAATGGTATCCGATAAATCGTCCTAGCCTGTCAAATCCGGCTCGTAAATAAAACAATTAGTCTTCCAAGGCTTCGTAAACAGGAGACAAATACATAGCTAACCGAATTATATTTCTACCACAAATAAATAATTCACCAACTTGTAACAAGTCATTGTTCAATAAATTCGAATTAGCAAAAACAGAATTAAAATCCGAGTAGTTTTTTCTTGGCACAGCATAGACAGTAGTTTGTATATATTTGTGCTTACTTACAAGAGGTATATTAATTCAAATGTCTCCCAAGCTATTCACTCTTTATAGAGCAGGGTAATGGAACTGTTTTCAAGTTATATGTTCTCGTTGTTTACATATCCAAATGTGTATAATACGATAACGTAAATGGTGGTGAATATACCTCGTCGTCTTACTCAATGTGCATTGTTTATATTGCGGCAAGTTCTCGTTTCTTCAAACGCTGTTATTATAAATATATCAAATAAAACGCCTCTGCTAAATCTCCATAGACAACAATGTGTCATATCTCTCGCGAGGGTGATTGTACAGAGTGATATTAAATCGCGGGGTGATAGTGAAAAAATTATCGTATGCGCAACTTTGATGCGCGATGGAGTGCAAACGGTTTCGGTGACGTCACAGTATGGTGAAATTGCTATTTTAACTCGTCATCACTTCAACAGTATTTTACCGATTTTAATACATTACAGCTCATTTTCTTAATTACGTTATTTCGCCTCGGGCGATAACCATATACTCACGGTGAACATTCTTACTTTATTTTATGCTTTCCAGTGGTTCATATAATATTATCAGTGAAATAAAAGTGGTAATCCACTGTTTTCAAACACCGACATTTCCATAAACAAATGTCACTGTTTTTGGAACTTCTTTTTTTTCTATAGTGTTGTTATTCTTACCTCCCCTTTGTTATTGTTATTATCCGTCTGCTGTCAATCCGTCTGCTGTCAAAAATGGAAAAATTAAGGATATAAAATTAAATATTAAATATAATACAAAAAAACAATAGCCTAAAAAGCCACAATGAAGGTACTCAATGACTTGGCAGAAGCCAGGGTAACAAGAGAATAAACCATTAAGGGCACGACAAGAAAGATCATAGACAAACATCAAACGCCACCGTCCCAATGGGCTTTAGGTAGGCGTCATCATAGGGTCCACAGCCCGTCCGGTCATCGTACAATTAAAGAGGAAAACATAGTGGCGAACTGTAAAAGGGTCCACCACAAAGCATGCAGTACGTTGCAAAATGATAGGGTCAAAACCTCTTTTGATAAACTTTTTAACAAGTTTAACAAAGATAGTATGAAAGTGATCATGACCACCAATCTTATGAAGTTTATAAATCACATCACCATAGAAGTCAGGTTGTGATCGTCCTTGTCGCAGAAGAGTCCTTAAAGGTGAAATATGGCGTGTCTTTTGAGTATATATTCGGAAATATATATATATAATATACAATCTGTTCAAATCTTACACTTATTGGTTGTCCCGTTTTCTCACAGTAGCCAATTTTATCTCATAGCGCACACGCTTCGAGTTTCGCCCTGGTAAGTGTCACGTGATCCTGTGACGTCATTGGTACCAAACGATAAGCCGTGTCGCATTGAGTTGTATAGTATTGTCTATGCAGGATTACATGTTATGGTACTTGTTAAAAATGCCGTGTGCTGTTGCTGGGTGAAAACGTTTGCATAAAGAAGGACAAGATAATAACCTAAGTTTCTTTCGTTTCCCTAATCGAGATAATGATATATTAAGATCTGAAGTGTGGTTAGACCGTTACCGAAGAAAATCGCCCCACTCGTCGAGAAAGTGGGAACCTACGAAAGACGCGCGAGTTTGTAGCAAACATTTTGAGTTGACTTCGTGGGAAGTCCATCCTTTGGTTTCATTATCTTTGAATTTGGAGAACAAAAGGCCATGCATATTAAAATCAACAGCGGTACCAACGATATTTGATTATAAAAATGAGAAGGGCATTACCCCGCCGTCTCCAAGCAAGTTGTATTCGCCTATTCGACCGGCGTTGAGGAGGAAATTCATACATGAAGTAAGATTGAAATTTATGTTCAATTATCTTAGCACCTCATCGGGTATACGTATGATAATTTGAAGAAAGGTGTATAGTCTTAGATCTTTATATACACCGTGAATGTTTAGCTGTTGAATTAGAAGCATGCGTCTTTACGCGAATCAATGAAGAGTTGACGGCGCTAATAATATGTAGCCGTCATTTTTTTTAAATATTGCTAAGAACGTTCAGCATATAAATTTAAATGAATCCGGTGAAATAAACACTGTGTCTTTGTTCCCAAATTTTAATTTTAATACTTTTAAATTATAAACCCCTTCTGCCACAGTGTTATAAATATATATTATCAACATATATAGGTCTATGGATTTGAAAAAAAAAAATGTTTGATGGATATCTATTACAAGGCAGAAAATTAATAATATTACTAGCTTTTATATTAATTCAGTAATGTTTTATGGCAAAACAACAACAATAACGCCTCTTAGCTCGTGCAATAAGTAAAACAAGTATAATAGAATAATATACTTTATATTATGGTAATTGCATATGTTTGGTCTGTTTTCGATCTGTATATCAGGAGTTAGTATACATGAGTAAGTATACTTACTAACTGTCTATAACATTTGGCTATATTATTTAAATCATAGTATTAATATTTTTCTGTCTTTGTGCGCGACAATTAGAGCTCGCATATCATGTGATATATCCGTCTTGTGCAATACGCGTCTGCCCTCGGTGGTATTACACCGCTCCAGTAATTGCAATAAACAGGAAATATATCATAAAACTAGGTTTCCCTAAATGGTGCGTGCTTTTGTGATATACCGACGTATGTACCCTAATTAGGCTGTACTTCAATAGTGCACCGCAGTATTTGATTAGTCTGTATTGATATTTGGGGGCAGTGGAGACTGGAGCTAGAGCGTGTCATTTTACAAACACCGCTCCTAGAGTGTTTGGTGTTAATGGCGACTTATGGCAAATATATAATACTATAGAAATTATATGCTGTTTCATTTATTATTGTTTTCATTAATTTTTTATCAATTATGGATAATATCTAATAAATATATTTGTTCCATGTCTACTTATCGGCAAAAACAATCTGACGCTCGTAATTAGACCAGGTCCATTCATTCGGAATATACTACATTTCGCGGTTATTGTGTATGTACCAAGATATTGCAGTGTTGCGGGAAACTTACTGTCAGATTTCGATGAAAACAATGTTTACGTTGTTTTTTGTTTGTTGTTGCTGTCAGTGTATAAAGACATTATTTTGTTAGATTAGTGAATAGTGTAATGAACCGCTGAACGTAACGAATGACATGACACGATAGTCTTTACAAGCTCTCCATTTGCACCGCGTTCGACTTCATCATCAGTTGATGAATCCGATGTATTTTCGTCCTCAGACACGTATTCTGGCTCAAAATCGTAAGGTTGCACATTGTGTAACCGTCTTATCACGGGCATTTCCTCTGACTCGGTATCATGATCGCTTAATTCCTGCATTTTCACACAAGGTATACTGTTTTGCGTTCAGTCCCAATGTAAACAAAAAATAGTTTGTTCCCAATGACGTCACTTCCGGTAATTCGCGCAAGAGTTTTTCCCCTTAGATTTTTTTCGATATTTTAGCAATGCCTGTTCGCCTGTTCGATTTGTATCTTTAAAAACATATTTTTACTGAACATACATCAATGGCATAGTAATAATCGTATTTATAATGATATTTAATACTTAAAAACATATCAAAAGCGGATTTGTTGATTTAGGACCAATTTCTGCTTTAAATTACTTTTATATTTGGAAAGAAGATCAGGGTTACGATAATACAATTTTGCAAAGGTTTTACGAAATTTATGGTAACGGTAACCTGAATGAGTAGCTTTTTAGTTATACAAAGATTACGAATATTAAAGTCCTCACGTCGAACACAAGATCTTGAAAAACGAATAAGTTGAGACACATACACCCCATAAGAACATCCCCATCCAAGAGGGGTTAATTAACAATTTCAAAATTAAAATCAGCTCTCTTGTCATAGATTTTGCTAATTATTTCACCCGAACATCAAACAAAAGACAGAAAGCGATATGAAGGTATTTAATGAATTCCTGATGTCAAAACATGAACAGAGATGTGTAGCAGTTATTCCTCCAGATGTTTTGCATGCATTCATATTTGAATTTCGACTGGCCGTCGCCAAAAAGGATGGTAACGATTATGAACCGACAACTTCACGTGTTTTTTTAGCCCAAATGATCGCCTCTTAAAATCCAAAAACTCAAGCATGTCCATCCTGAATGACCCTGATTACAACAAAGCTAGAATGGTGTTGATAGGCATGCAAAAAAGCCCAACACCGTAGAACCACTCAATTATTGGCACCTAGACAAGGTGTACGAGGCTCAAACACTCGGAGATTCCTATCCAAGGGCACTGATTCATTCGATGTGGCTGTTGTGCACAACCTACTTATGTATGCGGACTGGGCAAGACATCCATTGTCTATGTTGGGGAGATGTCAAACTACACGTTGATGATATGACTGGGGCGGAATATTAATTCTGGATACTGAACGCCAAACAATAACAAGGACAGGGACAAATCCTAAAGACACACGGTATGGTAACCTAAAAATCACTTTATAAAAAAAAAAAAAAATGTTTTTTTTAATATAAAATTAACAAAATACAACTATACGAATCTTTCATGGGCATCCGGTGAAGATAGGGAATTCCAACTCGATGTATAAGTGTTGTTTTTATCTGAACCGAGGCTCTGCCGATATTCCGATTAAAACACTTTGTCCTCTTACGAGGGTTGGAATTCCATATCTGAACCGAATACCCGTGATATATTATTTTAATTTGCTTGCATATCAGAGACATGTTGTGCGTTTAAGCCGTCAGCTGCCAATGTTGTACATGTTTTCCTGCATACCGGATGTTGGCGCGAGTGAATTTTATCTCGACCCTAGGGTGAGATGGAATATATAGCCCCGGTAAAATGACGGATATCTTTGTCTGGTATGCAAGAAAAATATAGATCTTCTCTGTCTTTATCTTAGACCACCATCTGTAAGAATCGACACTTTCTCAGTCACAAGTACAATAAATGATCAAAATAAATAACTGATCCATGTAATTCATTTATCATGCAGAATTTACAGGTACTCTTTCAGCAAATTTTCATTCCGACAGCTTGAACAGAACAATTTATATTTCAATGTTCATCTATTTTATTCAATACATCTTATATTTAAAAAATAACACATAAATAAGAAACCTTTTTTTTTTACCAGAGTGTTAAAACCCAAGGCTTTCGCTAAACCGGAAGATTCGTAGCGGGATCCAGTGTACGTTTACAAGCTGTATGGAAGCAAAAGACCATCCGATACATGCATAGACGAGAGCCCATTCTTCTTAACTCCTGGTAACAGCACCCAAAACTGTTGGTACCGAAAAACGCCGATGGGAATCAACAAACGTTATGGAATAATGAAAGAGATGAAAGAAGAGATCCAAATAGATGCACCTCGCATAACACCTTACAGGTTTGGTTTAAACATATTTTATTTCCAAATAGTTACAACAATACACACAATTTGTACACAAAAACAAAAGGATCAGAACGAAAGATAAAATCTTATAGAGTTCTTATCCACTGGTTGAATATGGTAAGGATAAGATAGCGGTAAATTTGAAATATAAATATGCTTGTATCAATCGATAGAAATAATGATAATACTAAAAGGAGAAAAAAATGTAGCAACAATTTAAGGAATAAGAAAATAATCGATTTACATTAGAGAATGCAGAAACGAAAATAACGAAAATAATATGGGTATGAATTAAGAAAAGTGGAAAAAGGTAGCAAGGAAAAACCTATAAAAAAAAAAAAAAAAGGAAGGGATTCGCACAGAAGACATAGCCGCTAGGGTTTAGGCATTTTGGAGCACACCAATGAAACAAGTTCGTCTTACCTGCATCTCCCCTAAAACCGTTTACTAGTCAATATGTATTTCTGGACCGATTTAAATATATTTGAATTCACATCGTATGAAAGACTTAAGTCGCCAAATAATACATTATTTAAGGTAACAGGGCACAGTAGATTCAGTTCCTGTAATAGGGTCACACGTGAATTATCGTATAATGGGCATTCCAAGAAAAAATGGTTAGTACTCTCAACCCCTCCACATCTACAAAGGGGAGATTCGACGATGCTTTTATTGAATAAGTGTTCGTTCAAAGAACTACAATTTGTTCGTAAGCGTGCATGGAGTATCTGTGCTCTTCTATTTCCCGTGCAATAATATTTAGGAATTTGAATTTTGTCACGATTGAGGTGTTGCTTAAAGGTAATAATAGAGCTGGAGTTACGTACGTCAACAGGGAGATTGTTCCATTCTCGAATAGCAGAAGGTAGGAAAGAAGTTGAATATAAATGTGTACGAGAGAATGGTACTTGGAAGTCATCTGAATTTCTTAACCTATAATTTGATGCTGCACTGACCATAGGGGGTACTAGTGATGTAAGATAAGGAGGAGTTGCACTATTGACCATTTTATATAAATGTATAAGTTTGTGTTTACTTCTTCGAGTCTCAAGTGTTTCCCAACCAATATCTTTGTAAAGGTCGTGGATAGATACCAATTTTGGTGCCCCTATGACTATACGTGCAGCTTCGTTCTGGATTTTATCAAGGTCTTGTTTTTCATAATTCGTACAATTGTCCCAGATGACGTCACCATATTCTAATAGAGGTCTGATGAAAGAAGTGTAAATAACTTCTAAAGATTTCCGATCAAGCTGAAATTTGAGTTTACGCATGATATTAATACGTTTCCATGCCTTATCTTTTACATATTCGATGTGTGAATGCCAGGAACAGTCATTCGAGAGATTGATACCAAGGTGTTTGTGGGAGAATACTTCAGATATTTGTTCATTTGACATTACAAGGGGTGGGTGATAAGGTGGGTTTCTTTTGCGAGATATTAACATGGATTTAGTTTTAGAAGGGTTGAAAGTAACTAGCCATTTCTCCGCCCATTCAACTATTTTTTGGATGTCCAGATTAATTATATTCGCAGTATTTATGACGTCACTATCCTTGTCAATAATAAGGTACAAACTAGTATCGTCAGCAAATAAACGAATGTTTGAATTAATATTTGAAACAATGTCATTAATATATACAAGGAAGAGAAGGGGGCCCAAAATAGAACCCTGTGGTACACCGGCTTTCATTTTGTTCGATTCAGATTTTTGTCCAGGAATAACCACACGTTGTCGTCTGTTACTAAGATAGTCAGCAATAAGTTGAATAATATGACCAGAAATACCAGCAGTCCTGAGTTTAAACAAGAGACCTTTGTGCCAAACACGATCAAATGCTTTACTTATATCAAAGAATACTACCCGAACTTCCTTTCCGGCGTCAATTGCCTGACAAAAAGAGTTGTACAAGTATGTGAGTTGGTTAATAGTAGAATCGCCAGGCATAAATCCTGATTGAAAAGCAGAAAGAAAGTTAACATCTCTTAAGAAATTGAAAATATGCTTGAAAAGTAGTCTTTCAAAAACTTTATCAATGACACTCAAAAGCGAAATAGGCCTATAATTATTTACTTGTGATGGATCACCTGCTTTAAACACTGCACATACAAAGGACTCTTTCCAAGTATCTGGGAAAATGCCTAAGACAATTGATTTATTAAAGAGATCACATAGTGGGACAGAGAGCTCATTAGCAAGTTCCCTCAAAACCCGATTGTTTATTTCGTCTGGGCCAGTTGCTTTCCCGGAAGGTAGTGATAGTAGGACCTGACGAACCTCATCAGCTAGCAGCGTAAGTGTATCGAGTGTAAAATGTGTAATGACTTGTTCGAAGTTAAGAGGATCGGTATTGTTGTCGTTCAATAAAGTTTGATTTTGAAAGAAATCATTCAAGATATTTGCCTTTCCATAATCATCTGTAATTATGGAACCGTTATTGTTGAGGGGAGGTAATGATGATTTTTCGTTAGGTTTGATAAGTGATTTGAGAGTTTTCCACCAATCCTTGGATGAAGTATTTATAGTTGTTAATTTATTTGCAATATTATCAAAGCATAGTTGCTTGGAGGTACGAATTTCTGAAATAACTTTATTACGTAACAATTTAAATTTGTTCCAATGGTATTCAGATTTGGTTTGTTTAGCTTTTTTATAGGCACGTTTTCTTACAGGTTTGTCTGCTTATTATGAAATTGTCAGACACCCATGTACTTTTACGTTTTAAAATGAACAGACTGAAAATATGCCATTAAAAATATCTAAAGCTTCATCCTCATAAATTGATCAGTTCTAAAAGTACTTACCTGCTTTCATGCTGCCTCCAATGATACGAAATGCAAAATTTGTTTTTTATTTCGTCGTTTCTCTGGCCGTATAATTTGTTTGCTTTCCAGAATCTCATAACGTTGTGATTTTATTGAGAGAATCACTCATATCACAGTGTACGAAAGATTTTTCCAATTCTTGCCATTAATCGAGAATAAGTGCATTTTAACGAAGTTTATCTAACCTACATTATGCGTTTTAGCCATATTTCGGTAAATTCGAAAAGGAATTAATTGTTCTAATAAATACCTTTGTTTCGGTTTGTTCCGGTAAATACAGATACCACACAAACTCATATTTGTTAAAAGATTCACTGAATTTGATGAATTCGGGCATTTATGTACAACCAAGCAATAACTGTAATTGAATTAATTTTACACAAAAACAGTAAAATGCCAGGTAGATAAACAAAACAAACTTTTCCCATTCAGTGCAAGAAAGCGTCTTATCTAAAAGCTGAGTGATGATGGAGTTCCTGCCAGATAGTACAGATATCCGGTTACAAACATGTTAACAGTCTCAACAACTACAGCAAACTGAACAATGACCAACGTAAACAGATATCAGACATTTCGCCCCTAGGTGTCTCAAGCCGTCACTCTAGCTCCCCAGCCTCCAGCTTGCTTTACTCCACCCACTAGCACTGGGAGCCTGATGCCACGCGTTTTTTTTATAAACATCAAATTTCCATGGCAATGTTAGTTTTCATTTCACTAGCACCAACACCATAACTGAAACGCATCAACTGTCACAACACGTGGTGCACTCGAGTCCCATTCATAGTGTTTCTCAACACAATTCACCCTTGCGTCAGCCATACAAGAGAATTAGACAGACATTTGATAGCTAAAGTGATTAACTGACACAATTAACTCACTGAAAAGTTGTTTCTGTTATCCTGTTATTGTTAAAATCCAGTTTCTGTTTACAGCAGTTTTATATCACAAAATAAAATGGCCTACACACTAAATATATTGACAGTTCAATTACTACACTATATCGTTGACATATGCTTATAGTTGATGTTTGACGTGATACGTATATATTTTATAACTTTTTAAATAGATTTTCATTTTTGTTTCATGGACTTTATACTGAAATAAACAATTTCAGCAGAACTATTTTATGTCGTGTATTAACTAGTTGTCTGTAGTGAAGCGGTTATAAGTTGGGGGCTACCAGTGGGGAATACAAATGTGAAATAGGCACAAAAACGCTGTTGGAAGCATAAAATAAAAGATAAAAACAATTCAGTGGAAGATGCAACTTTATTTCATCTCGCGAGCTCCCGAATCAGTATTCTCACTCGTGGGTACGCCACTCGCAACCCTCGTGAGAATACTGTTTTGAGAGCTCACTCGATGAAATAAAGTTGCATGTTCCACTGACAAAAATATCCTCTATATCACCCTCTCGTGAATGTGATATTTATTTATCATCAATTGTTCAACATTTTACTAATCCACTTATGTACGGAATAGCTAGCCGCATTGCAAGAAAATACACGTCTATACGCGTATTAACGTATTGAAAACATAGATAGAATCACCAAGATGGTGGATTATGAAGCCAATAAGACTGCAATAAATGTCATCACCAAAACCGAGACTTCAGAACTATGCTCGATAGTGTTTTTAGTTTATTTTACAACGTCTGATGTCACACCACAATCTCACTAAATCGTTCTAGTCGGTCGTATACGGCTTATTGCGTCTTGAATAAAATAAACAACGAATCTGCCAAGGCAACGTGATCAGGCGACACTTGGTTTGTTAACCAAATTATATGTGTACCGCAAACTAATAATTAACCAACAAATAACAAAAGAGTACGAGAGTGGACAAGTCGATGTTCAATAGATTCGTTTATGATATAGCGGATAAAATTATATGGTTTTAAGTAAAATTTATCCATTGTTTTGAAAATCCCAAGTAGTAGAGTACGATAACGTAAATATAATACAGCATTTTGAATTAAGTCAACAAAACCCATGATCAAAATATAACTGGTGATTATAATTCTTCGTCTTACTCAACGTTCATTGTTTATAAAAGTGAAACACGCCCATTGATTTTTGCATTGAGTTGTATGAATTCAAATTTTAAATGCCATGTTGTTATTCATATCTAGGCCCAAATCTAACATTCTCATCACAAGTGACACATATTCTGTCAAAAAATCAACAGAAAAGTTGGGTCATGTATATTATAAGAAAGAACTTGTCTCATGAATGAAAGCTCCCTTTAAAAACATAAACACTGAGATGCCAAAATATTATATTCATACACACATTTCCATATAAGCCAAACAAATTCTCAATTTTAACATGACAATGCTTGAAAAATGTAACAAATAGATCAACAATGTGATATAAACCAAAAGTGGCACTTTTTTACAAAGCGAACTGAGAATTAGTTACTGATCGCCATTATGCGAAGATAGGTGTGTTACACATATCTGTATCGTAGAATGATCTTGTGTCATCAAACTCTGTTATCACATTTTCTGCTTGTTGCTGATAATGTACGGAATATGTAGCGACAGTGCAAGGAAAGACACGTCCATATACGTATTGAAACTAAAAAAAATATAGATATAACTGAAATCACCGAACTGTTTGAATGATGAAGTCCAAAGACTAAGCTAAAATGTCGACACCAAAATCGCGATTTCAAAAATATATTAGATTTTATTTTACAACTTCAGATTTAGTGTGATTATTGACATTATAATCTCAGTAAATCATCTTAGCCTTTCATATACAGCTTATTGCGTCTTGAATAAAACAATGCGTCCGCTAAAGTAACGTGATCAGGAGAATTGTTTTTTGTTTACCGAATTATATTTTTACCGCAAAACAATAAATAAATCACCAACAAATAACAAGGCAATGTTCAATAAATCCGTTTAGAATATAGCGGATATATGTGGAGTGGGAAGAAATGCGCTAAAACAAGCTATTTACTAGCACATGAGACTGGACTCACTTACGCTGAGTAACATTGAAATAATTATTCTGAAAGCTTGTGTTCCCCTTGAGTGTACATGTCATATACTAGCATGCAGGATGCCACGAAAGACAGAGCCTCGAGTGTGAAAATATAGCATATCCACCTTCCAGAACGTTTACTCTAGTAATGATCCTTTTAGTATACACCTTCGTAGAAATGCTCGTAAAATAGCACAGTTCTGACAAACTGGCGACGAAGTCACACGACGAAGCCTATTTTAGTAGAATAGTAGTAGTACCATTAAAGGTTTGTGTATATAACTGTGGAAAAATGATTTTGAATCATTTTAGCACATGTTAGGCCATAAATGGGGCTCGCTTTGTTGTTTTGTTTTTTTGTGACAGCGGCATACCACTCCATCTCTTTTTAAATCAGTACTGTGTACCTCCTACCATCCGTAAAAATCGACACTTTCCCACTTGACAAGTCAATCTCCTAGTAGTATTCGAAATCGCAGTGAAAATAGGAATATATTTACAAAAATCGGTCAATTCCGGGTCAACCAGTCCTAGGACTATATTTTATATGCGTCTTCAAGGGAGCTATTAGTCCCACTTTTATGAAGTTGTTGATATGACTCGGCCTAGATTTAACCAACGACCTCCCGCATGCGAGGTGAAAGCTCTACCATTACGTCACCGCCACCGTTTGAATGTTTCTTAATTATTATAATTGGTAACGTAAAAAATGGCGCGAGTTCCATGGAAATATATAACTGAAGGAATGTATATGGCAATTTGTTCCCTCACTTCCGGTTAGGTATAGTTCCTATAATGGATCATATTCCCAATATGTTCCGCTAATCTCACGTATTTTTCTATTTCTTAGACACTCCAGTGTAAAAAAGACTGCCGCTTGGAGGCAATAAGACGCCGTTGAATATGCGAATGCTTCTGATGTAAAACCTGCGAGGCAAAAAATCATATTATTGTGTTAAGCTCAGAATAACTGAGCGTGTTCTTTGAGTCTTTGGGGATCTAAATATCCGTTATTTCTCATTTGTACTTATTCATGGTGTTGATCATGATATGTTTGTATAATTATATAATGCTGCTTGAATCTCTTAGTTTCGGAAGAAAAACTATTCCAGAATACAGTGAAACGTAGTCGATTATTTTAACTTCGTTCTCAAATAGTCATCGATGATGAAAGGTATACATTCAACATATTAAAAATAATAGAAAAATGGGATTGTTATCTAGTTTTTCTTATTTCCAAAAAAAAAACACTTTTATATAAAAAGTAAATTAAAGTATAAGGTATCACAAGTTTGGGCTTCTAAATAATCAAGTGAATTACATAGGAACACTTTCCGTTGAACTCCGTTTTTGCTCTAAATATTTAAGTTACGAAAATATCCTAATTGGAAAGTGTAAAATTTTACATGAATGAATATGAAGCATACAAATGTTTATGATATGTGTGTTAAATGATGCGTAAACTATCTGCACTCTTTGACGTGAACATAGATATCATTTAAGAAATCGATATTATATATATGCAGTCGCGATCAATTTGAGATTTTATTTCGCAAAAGTGAACAAAATAAATCATAAGTAGATGCGATGTGATCAAATGTCAATAAATTGGCACCAAAGCGGCCGTGAAGGAACCAATTATGCGTATATCGGCCTTATCATTCCTGTTCAAGAATACATAATTTACAGAAACAAAATAATGGCAAGCGGTCTTCAATGTTTTCAGGTACTCAAAAGGTGTATGATAATGGACCTTTGGAAACGGCCGAGCACGACACATACAAAATATTGCAGTCTCGGTTTGATTGCGACTGTTCATGAGCGGTAGTGAAATAAGCTAGCTACTGCTCACGCCCTCTAGCCCCGGGTTGAGCAGAACTCAATATTAATAAAATCAATAGTACAAAAGTTTAACCATCCCGAAGATGGCATGCATATGGCGGTGGACATGGAGTCTAATAAAATTAAATGCCCCGAAGAGTGATATAAACATAATGGAATTTAGTTGGGAGCAGCGGTTATGAAGCCTGCATATCACAAGTAACAGTCAAAAGACTAAATTAAAAAGCAGACAACATATCCTATAAGTGGTTAAACAATACCCTGAGCCTTTAATCGGCCGGAGTAGTGGAACCACTGAATCGAAAATTAAGTAAGAAAACAAAAATAAATGAAAAAGTACCACCGATAATTAAATATAAGAGAATTGCAATGTTCATTGTGTTAAGTTAAACTGTCGGTTTAAAAGTATAGCTTTATCAGTACGAGACAATAAACAAATATGTTTAATTGTCTTTCTATTAAAAAAAGTTGTTTTCAAGGTACCAGTCCAAGTTATTTTAACCGTTTTAAAATGACAACCTTGTTATTGTTGTTTGGCAACGAGAACAAGTAAGCATCATATACGCGCGATGCATGCCTTTCAGCATTACACGCTTTGACTTAAGTTACATCCTTCCACCATTAAAGGCTGATTTAATGGTCGATTTGCAAGATAAACCGGGGAAAGGCTAGTGTATCATTGTGTACTGGTCCATACGGAGTGTGTTTACATCTGGCTAGCATGCGATTGTGTACAAGTAGATATAAACATCGAACAGGAAAGGTAGCAATCAAGAACGACAGTCAACCCCAAACACACAAAGAAACAAAGAACAACTATATATAAAGATGAATAAAAAGCAATAATAAGATATTACAAACATACAAGGTTTGGATACATCCTGATGCATTCTGGATACATCCTGAGATGTTTTATTATTTTGTATGTGTTTCTTTAGTTAGTTTCTCAGAATGTGGACATTGTTGTTAGAGAAATACTTTAGTTTACACTGTCTTGTCTATTTGGGCGCTGAAGACAGGATAATAGCGAGGATTGGGCGCATATAAAATCGATTCAAGCTAACCAGTGGGCCTTATTGCCTACTGACCGTTCCAAGTCGGTAACCCTGTCTTCACCACCCTTTCTGTTGTTTTTTGTCTCTTTCATTGTGTTTGCAAGTCCTTGTTTGCAGTACAGGGCGGACCTACGATGCCTTTGTGCTCGGACGCTGTGGTTACTATAGGACCCTATATCTCATTTTGGCAATAGGGCTACCGCATTGGAACGGTCAGTGGCAAATAAGGCCGCCTATAACAGGGACAGTGTCTATCATGTGAATCAGTACAAGTCAAAACAGAGTGTGTATGTTTACATCTGATTAGCAGTGATTGTATACAAGTCAATACAGAGTTTGTATGTTAACACCTGGCGAGCATGTGCATGTATACAAGTCAATACAGAGTTTGTATGTTAACACCTGGCGAGCATGTGCATGTATACAAGTCAGTACAGAGTTTGTATGTTTATATCTGACTAGCAGTGATTGTATACAAGTCAATACACAGTTTGTATGTTTACAACGGACTATCGTGTGCATGTGTACAATACAGAGTTTGTATGTTTACATCTGACTAGCATGTGAATGGGTGCAAGTAAATACAGAGTTTGTATGTTTACATCTGACTAGCATCTGAAAGTGTACAAGTCAATTTTACATCTAAATACATATGGAGTATATATGTTTACATCTGACTAAGTAAATATAGGGTTTGTATGTTAACATCTGGCTAGCATGTGAATATGTACAGACAATACAGAATATATGTACATGTCTATACAGAGAATGAATGCATCTGGCTAGCATGTGCTTGAGTATATTGTGAAGGATCGGCTTGATTGTCATGACTATGATGACGTCTTTGTGGCTTTCTGGGCTTATTTTTTTTGTATTTATATATACACGAGCATCTTTGTGTTTTACTTATATTGCCTATTAATGCTGCCTTGTTGGTTAGAGAATATTTCATGGCGGGGATTTCTTTATTTACACTGTCTCCTCTTTTTATTGGGATGACAGTAGGGTAAGTGTGAGGTACCCTAGAACCTGGGTTAAACCCCTAGCGAACTTTTTTGCCACTGACCGCTCCAAGGCGGTAGCCCTATTGTCAACTAGTTTTGTGTTAATGACGTCATATGCCTTTTTTTTTTGTTAACTTTGCAATTCATGTATGTCCTTTTGCGTGTTTTGGGGTTTACTGTGTTCTGTGAAAGCTGATTTTCCTGTTCGACTTTCATACTTATTTTTATTATCACAATAGTGTTGTTTGTGTCGCGTGGCGGCCATAAAATGTCTGCCCGTACATCCAATCAATATTGTTATTTTACATCCCGCAGCGATTGTATGACGTTCATAGAAAATGCACCACGTTGTGCTATACACTATGTTAGACAAACAGGTCGTTCGTTAAAAGTTCGATTCTGTGAGCAGGCAATCCCAAAAGTTTAAGAATTACCTGTACCAACATTTTCGTCAGTCAGGTCATAGTATTTACTTCCTCCGAGACCTAGGTTTTCCTTTCGTAATTTAAAATCGGGAATTCAAGATTTTCATAATAAATTTGTTTTAGTTCCTGCTGATAAAGCAGATAATAATGTAATAATAATCTGACGCCTTCATTACGTCAATTTTTTATCTCTTGAACTCGGTAGCACTCATTCGTATACTCCAGTTTAATTTACTGAGAATGATGTTGTTTCCATCACTCGGTGCACTACTTTCAAGGTTGGGGTAGGTGAAAAGCAGAACAAACTGCCAACTATGTACTGGATTCCTAAATTACATAAAATCCGTATAAGGCCCGCTTTATTTCGAATTCTAGCGCCTGAACCACCACAAACATATCCAAACGTTTAACTTCCTGTTTTACTGCCGTTAAAGATCACGTTAAACTATTGGCCGTTTCCAAAGGTCCATTATCATACTCTTTCCTATTAGATAATATTTTCGTCAGGTATGGAACGACCGTTTATAGACAAATTGTTGGTATCACTATGGGTACAAACTCTACACACCTTGTCGTAGATCTTTGTTTATATTACTATAAAAGAGAGTTCATGTTGAGTCTTTCACCAGATAACAGGTAGATATTATTTAAACCTTTAATGACACCTCTCGGTATCTGGATGACATATTGAACATTGACAACATTTCTTTTCTACTATGGTTAATAATATATACCATAAAGAACTTCAACTTAACAAAGCTAATATTTCCGGTGCCATCGTTTCTGTTCTCGATTTACATCTCACCATTGAAAATGTTGAAATAATTAGCAAAATATATGACAAGAGAGATGATTTGAATGTTGATATTGTTATTTATCCCCATTTAGATGGGTATGTTCCATCCAGCTTCTTATGGGGTCCGTGTGTCTCAACTTATTCAACATACTCAGAAAGCTGGTACTCGAATTGAGGACTTTAATATTCGTAATCTTTGTATAACTAAATAGCTACTCCACCAGGGCTACCGTAACTACAAACTTCGTAAAACCTTTGCAAAATTTTATTTTTATTATCTTCTTTCCAAGTATAAAATGTTTATCAAAAGAGGTTATGACCCTATCATTTTGCAACGCACTGCACGCTTGGTGGTGGACCCATTTACAGTTCGCCACTATGCTTTCCTCTTTAATTGTGCGATGACCGAACAGGATGTGGACCCTATGATGACGTCTACCTAAAGCCCAAAAGGACGGTGACGTTTGATGTTTGTCTGCAATCTTGTCTTGTCGTGCCCGCAATGTTTTTTTTCTCTTGTTGCTCTGGCTTCTGCCAAATCACTGAATACCTTCTTTGTGGCTCTATAGGCTATTGTTTTTTTGTATGTATATACACACGAGCATCTTTGTGTGTTTCTTATATTCCCAGTCAATACTGTCTTGTTGGTTAGAGAATAGTTCATGGCGGGGATTTATTTATTTACACTGTCCAATTTTATTGGGATGAGGTAGGGTAAATGTGAGATTTGATCATGATGCCCTCTAAAAACCCAAGCGGCCTTTTTTCCACTTACCGTTCCAAGGCGGTAGCCCTATTGTCAAAGAAATATAAAAAGATCGGACAGGGAATGTAGCATTCAAGGAGGACAGTCAACCACAAAACACAGAAAAACAAACATGCAAAAAGACAAACAAGAAGGCAAAAGTAATAATAAAAGCAAACGACATCACAAACACAAAAGGGTTGACAATAGGGCTACCGCCTTGGAACGGTCAGTTACAAAGTAGGCCACTGGGGGTTTAAACCGGTTCTAGGGTGCACCAAACCTCACACTTACCCTACTGTCATCCCATTAAAACAGGACAGTGTAAATAAAGAAATCCCCGCCATGATCTAATCTCTAACCAACAGGGCAACATTAATAGGCAATATAAGTAAAACACAAAGATGCTCGTATATATATAAAAACAAACAGATAATATCCTACAAAGCCACACAGAACGTACTCAATGACTTGGCAGAAGCCAGAGCAACAAGAGAACAAACCTTTGAAGACACGAGAAGATAAGATTGCAGACAAACATCAAACGTCACCGTCCTTTTGGGCTTTAGGTAGAAGTCAACATAGGGTCCACAGTCAGTCCGTTCACCGCACACTTAAAGAGGAAAGCATAGTGGCAAACTGTAAATGAGTCCATCACCAAGCATGCACTTTGTTGCAAAATGATAGGGTCATAACCTCTTTTCATAAACCTTTTAGCAAGTTTAATAAAGATATGAAAGTGATCATGACCAAGGATCTTACAAAGTTTGTAAATCACGTCACCATAGAAGTCAGGTTGTAAAGAGTTTTTAAATTACTTTTATATTTGGAAAGATGATCAAGGTTACGATCATAAGATTTTGCGAAGGTTTTACGCAGTTTATGATAACGGTAGCCCTGATGGAGTAGCTTTTTAGTTATGCAAATATTACGAATAGTAAAATCCCCAACTCGAGTACAAGCTCTAGAAACACGATTAAGTTGAGACACATAGACCACATAAGAAGTTGCTCTGGGAACATCTCCATCTAAATGGGGATAATTAACAATATCAAAATTAAAATCATCTCTCTTGTCATAAATTTTGATAATTATTTCAAAGTTTTTCAATGGTATATCGAGACAAGAAGCGTTAGTATAAGAAATATTAGCTTTCTTGAGTTGAAGTTCTTTAGGGTATATATTATTAACCGTAGTAGAAAAGAAAGTGTTGTCAATATTCAATATATCATCCAGATACCGAGAGTTGTTATTAAAGGCTTCACTAACATCTGCCTGGGTTAAAATGAGAATATATCTCATGCAAAACACTTTTGCTAATGGCAATGACAATATCTCCTAGACAGGATTACATTAACGGTTATACGCACTGATAATTAAGACGTAAAGTCAATAAAATGTAATTAGTGACCATTGTCGTGACACTTATAATATAGTGAGTGCAGAGTTTAGCTGAAGCTCCCCAAGCAGCCTATGAATAAAGCATGATGTTAAATACATGATACGTGTGCGGCGAAATAAATGTTTGACAATCTGAAACAGTATTTTTCTGGAGAAGTGACACAAACTTCAACGTGGAAATAATGGCCGCTAAAGGTCATATGAAACCGTACTGTTCTTAAGATTATGTACACTCTGGGATTAATTTCATGTTTAATTTAATGTCAGGCGACGTTCTCACAAACATTTGCAATATATATGCGTCCAGTTTCTCCTGATCTAACTGATCTATTTTTTTTATATAAAAGTAATTTAACAATTCTTCTGCAACAAGGACTGTCACAATTTGACTTCCATTGTGACGTGATTTACAAAGTTCATAAGATTCTTGGTCATAATCACTTTCATGCAATCGTTATTAAACTTGTTAAAAAGTTTATCAAAAGAGGATTATGACCCTATTGTTTTGCAACGTTTTGCATGTTTTATGTTCAATGGTTTTTCCGATCAAAAAGTGCAAATGAGAACAAGGGTATAGTTGGTTGTGAATAAAACGGTAAAACGATGCCTGATAACTTTCCATATTCTGACGGTAAAGTGGTAACGATAGTAAAAATATAGCAAGAATAATACAGAAACTGAATATTACCTCACTATGAAAATATTAATTCGGCAACGTCATCTTAGCGTAGTGATGAACTTCAAAATCATCGATGTGTTTGCAATGTTCTTTATTCACATAATTTTTCAATGCTGAACTTCGACACACTTTGCATTAATGACTGCGTAATTTAATTTCTTTACATTATTCATTGGCGTGTCAGTAACCAGCACGCTAGTGTAGCTATATACGGAGAAAAAAATATAAAAAGATCGCACAGGGAAAGTAGCATTCAAGGAGGACAGGCAACAACAAAACACAGAAACAAACCCGCAAACAGACAAACAGGAAGGAAAAAGTAATAATAAATGCAAACGACATCACAAACACAAAAGGATTGACAATATGTCTACCACCTTGGAACGGTCAGTGACAAAGTAGGCCACTGGGGGTGTTAAACCGGTTCTAGGGTGCACCAAACCTCACACTTACCCTACTGCCATCCTATTAAAACAGGACAGTGTAAATAAAGAAATCACCGCCATGATCTAATCTCTAACCAACAAGGCAGCATCAATAGGCAATATAAGTAAGACACAAATATGCTCGTGTAAATACAATGCAAAAAACCAATAGCCTAGAAAGCCACAATGATTGTACTCAATGATTTGGCAGAAGCCAGAGCAACAAGAGAAAAAAACATTAATGGCACGACAAGAAGGATCATAGACAAACATCAAACGCCACCGTCCCAATGGGCTTTAGGTAGGCGTCATAATAGGGTCCACAGCCTGTTCGGTCATCGTACAATTAAAGATGAAAGCATAGTGGCGAACTGTAAAAGGGTCCACCACCAAGCATGCAATACGTTGCAAAATGAGCTATCTATTTTATTGACACTAATGATTGACCTAGTTTTTTTAATTTGTGTTTTAGGTCAACGTGTTTAAACCATAGCAGTGATTGCTTTCATAGAATCGAAACTGGAAATAGTTACAAATGTTTAACAGGAAATGTAGCATTCATCGAAAATAGTCAAACCCACATCGCGCATCTAAATCACTGATAGATGATTATCAATATACAAGGCCTTATAATACGGGTACTGACTTTGAAGTAGAATACCGCTTAAGCCGGTGCTAGGGGTCGTTAGAGGTATTGATTTTGACATTGCCTATCATGAACAGACTCAACAAAAAAGAGTCTGCTACTTTATTCTCTTCGTTGTGTTCGTTGCTTCCAAAAGATCTCCCTTATCAGTATTTATTAACATCACACTAGCATGCGTTTAGTGCAGTTAAACGGCTGTAAAACGTTTTCCCGTGCTACAATAAGTAGTGTTGTTTTACTGATCCTTTGGAATCTACAAGCCCAACATAGGTGGCTTCGAAGTTGAATACTGCTTAAGCCGGTGCTAGTGGACGTTAGAAAGGTTGCTTCCTAAGATACCTCTCATGAACAGACTCAATAAAACCGAATACTTTATACTTTATTCTCTTGGTAGTGTCTTTTGCTTCCAAAGGATTTCCCATATCAGTATTTGGAACGGTCTGAGGCAAAAGGTTGGGAGGTTTAACCCAGGTTCTAGGGTGCACCAAACTTCACGCTTACGTATTGTCATCCCAATTACACAGTACATTGTAAATAAGGAAATCGAGTTTAATGTTGGCGGGTATGTTGCCATTAGGTGCAATGAGGTGATATATTCTAACTAATGAATGAGTTCAGGGAACATTCTGTTTAAGAATAAAATGAATGAAATTACTAAAAAGGTGCTTGCTAATACCAAACACACAAAAAATGTCTTAATACAATACGATGTTCACAAAAAACTTCCCATTATGGATTTATGAACTAAATTTCTATCATGTATACGGCGACGTTTAATAATATAAGGACATACATTAATGGATCAAAAGTTTGTGTCTGTTGCTTCCAAATGATCAACTTTTCAGTATTAATTGACCTTCACACTAGCGTTTGTTTTGTGATGTGTGACGACCGTAACAAGTTTACCCCGACTACAAATCAGTAGTGTTATTACTTACTGATCCTTTGGGATCATCAGGTCCAGCCTTGGTGGCTTTAAAGTAGAATATCGCTTAATCCGGTGCTAGGAGGCGTGAGAGGTTTTGCACATTACCTGTCATGAACAGACTCAATAAAACCGAGTCTGCTACTTTTATCTCTTATTTGTGTTGGTTGCTTCCAAGAGATCACATTTTCAGTATTTATTGATAGTAAACGTTTTAACTTTGAGAATGACATATACGTGTGTCTTTGCTGTATTGTTTCTGCAATATCCAACAGAAATGCATATTGTCATTATAACAGTGATGTGCAGTTGGCCAAATTAATTTACATTAACTCATTAACAACATTAATGTTTTATAAAGTAATGGTTGGAAATTAAACTGCAACAATTGGTGAACATTAAGACTATAGACAGCTAATTTTAGTGCCTCTCATGTAGATCTTTTGACTAGAAAATCAATGGATACAATTACAAATGTCGTAGTTATTATTATTATTATTCAATGGCGGTACCCCTACTGTCAACAATGTCATAATTATTATTTTTTATCCATGGCGGTACCCCTATTGTCAACACTTTTTAATGTTTGTGGTGTCGCAAACTTCGCTTCTAATTTTCGTGTAATTATTGTTATCTGTGTATGCGTGTTTTTGGTTGAATGTGCTCTGTGAATGCCACATTTCCTGTTTGACCTGTATTATTATTATTGATTCTAACACGACCTGCGCAGTCTTTCATATACACAAAGAAGAGAGACAGCTGTATGTTATTCTACGATAAAATACAGCTGTTCCATTAATTCCCCGCGTATATTTCATCCGTTGGAAACGCCACGTTACATGACTTCGCTTGGTAAATATACGTCACTAAAACAAACTCAACAATAATTTTAATGAAATGTTAATAACAACAAACTTGCCATGCTCCAAAATCTTGCACACCCCATTATAAACCCATCATATGCATCAGTACATTTAACAATAATATGCATCTTGAACAAGCTGAGAATGTTTGACTTCATACAGCGCAAGCTATATGACGTAAGCAATGACTTAATTGTTTGTCACGTGACTACTAGTGTATTTAAACATATTGTACCGCGCAGAACTTTGCATACGGGGGCGCCCAATGGAATAGCCTGTAAACATAGCAGGCTGATTACCTTGACCTTCGAGATAATATATAGTGCCCCCATAATAGCATAAACAATGGGATTATTGTTGTGTTCGAATCAGAATAGTAAATACGTACCTGTATTTCATCGGTGAATAAAATACAGTTAGGAGTTCGGATGCTAAAGCACCAGTGATTTAATTACTACGCATTAATTACTCGCATCCGACCTCCTAACTGTATTTTATTCACCGACTATTTTATCGAATGTGCCTTACCATCATGTGTAACTAACCGAGAAGGGTCTGTTAAGCAAACACGACCAGGCAAGTAATACTGATAACACTGACATATTTTATGAATGGTTAATTGTAAAATGCTAAAGCACGAGTGATTTAATTACTACTCATCCGAACTCCTAACTTTATTTTATTCACCGATAAAACACAGGTACGTATTTATTATTTCTTAAGTATTGTCTTGAAAAATCTAAATTGTTTTCATGTTATTCAATTGGTTATCTACAAGACCCGAATCTGGAAGCTGGCGACTATTTTATCGAATGTGCCTTACCATCATGTGTAACTAACCGAGAAGGGTTTGTTAAGCAAACATGACCAGGCAAGTAATACTGATAACACTGACATATTTTATAACTGGTAACAATATGACATTAGTTTACAGACGAATGATTTTTAAATCAAATAAAGTAGATCATATATCTATCATTTTATCAATATAATTAATATAGGTGTAGTCTGAAGTTTTCAGAAGATGTTCTAACTACTCGAATACTACTATTTCTGATCTGTTAAAGGGAACTAACTCCTGTATTAGATCCCGAGTGCTGCGATATAATAAGTTATTTTACCGTCTAGTGAGTTCCGAAACTACTTGATAGCTGAAAACGACAAGAGCATACTTAAAGAATCTACAGTTCTAAAATAAAACCTCAAATTTAAGTTCAGACAGTTTCTAAATGCTTCGATATGTAATATGTGTCTATACTCTTCAAAAAGGATTTTAAACGATATTGAACAATAACCAAACAAATCTAATTGGGTAGTATAGGTGAGAAATACTCTTGGTAGCTTAAAATTCTATACCTAGACGTTTAAATATTTTGTTAGTTCGAAGACACAGATTTAGATATAATTATTTGCAGAAATGGAAAGAAAGTCTTGTCGGTAACCCTGTCTTCACCACCCTTTCTGTTGTTTTTGTCTCTTTCATTGTATTTTCAAGTCCTTGTTTGCAGTACAGTTTGGACCTACGATGCCTTTGCGCTCGGACGCTGTGGTTTCTATAGGACCCTATATCTCATTTGTTAATCAATCTAGTAGAGCTTTGCTGACCGCATAGGTCGGGCCACAGTTCCTTCAACATTAGTTTCGACACTTCCCAATACAATCCAGTTTAAAAAAATCATTAAACTTCTATGGCAATAGAAAATACAATGAATACAGAGAACAAATTACAGATAACCAACATAGGTATAAAAAGTGACCAAGACAGTTTGCGGAAAAAAAGAAGAAAAAAAAAATAAGGTAGAGAATGTCGACATCTCCATCAGATTGAAGAAGCAGTGGAGAAAATTGATTTGTCCAAGGTCAAACGCACAAGTAGACACACAGGTAAAAAACAGAATTATATTTCTACATAGGCTATATTGTTTCACTTACTATATAGTTACACGTCATTTACCTAAATCACGGGCTGATGTTTGTGCTTTTCGCAAATAATATACGTATATGCGTGTGAAGTGTTTTACGTTAGATATACACTATTTAAAAATAAAACCCGAGTATACATTTTCTTGGTATACCATGCTCATCTGATATCGCAGTATTTTCAATAATATTAATTTATACAAATCGAGAAAGATGTCTCGAGCAGAGACTGTTTTCAAGTTAAATGTACCCCTATCATTTAAAATATGAAATTGTATCGTACGATAACGTAAATTGTGGTGGTGAATATATGTTTTCGCCTTGCTTAATGTTCATTGTTTATAAATGAATATTTGCAAGTTATTGTTTCTTCAAATGCTATAATCACAACTTCTTGTTTCTTCAAAGGCTGTAATCACACCCGTTGTTTTAGTGTTGTGTGGCGACCGTGAAAGACCGTGTAGTCCCGACTATAAATCAGTATGGTTAATACATACTGGTCCTTTGGGATCATCAAGCCCAATCGTTGTGGCTATAAAGTACAATATCGTTAATGCCGGCGCTAGGAGGCGTGAGAGGTGTTGCACTTTACATTACCTGTCATGAACAGATTCAAAAATCAGAGTCTGCTACTTTTATCTCTTGTTTATGTTTGTTGCTTCCCAGGGATACATTTTTTAGTATTTATTCAATAAAATAAAATAGAAATCGTATTCTGGGGCTGATGAAAAAGCCCACTAGATTGTTTCACAACTTCCTGAGATGGTGTAAATGGCATAGCAGAGTGAGTTTAGTAGATAAATGAGCCATTACAATAATACATTTTGCAAGGAAAGACAATACCATAGACGTATTGGAAATCAGCCAATCTTATTAAAATCAGACCCTTTATCATGCTACGATACTCTATGCTACAAAGGATCTGACAACACTGCATTGGAGGTCACGTCAGATTGTCCTTACAATTAGTCAATCAGATTTCAGCCTACAAAACCGCTCGGTATAGACTGCTTCAATGTGCATGTCGCGTTTCAGTCAAATGCTGATGAGCAGTCTACGCTCTGTATTGAATGTCCGTAACTTTTAGCTTATAAAACACCAACAAGTGCGTTGACAAACAAAACACATCAACCATTATTGAATATTTGCTGAATAAACACCAAGATTGACGGAATTCAATAGCGGTACAAAAAATAAATAAATACCACTTGGTAGGGTTGAACTCGTAACCCACACTAAAATTACACTCGTGGATAATAATAACAGAACGTCGCTATCAACTGCGCTTAGCGGGCCAGATGTATTGATGCGTACTATATAGAAAACGTAATATTGCAATAATCTCGGTAATGACCGCGCCCATGATTTGCTTCGTATTTTTGCTGTAAAACAGGCCATTTAGTGCATTTTTTTTAATTTATCGTGCAAGCCACAGCATTAGCACAGGGCGACTTTACCTTTTTTTCGGATATATGTGTTTGATGCGGATTTTTGTTTGTTTGTTCAGTTCACTCGATCATCATCTGAATTGCATCTGAAACGCGCGATTTCATTGGTTGAATTTAGTTGATCTTCTCAGGAATATTGATAAGATGAAAGGTCGATCTGACGTGATCTCCAAGGCAGTGTTGTCAGATCCTATAGCGGAGAGTATCTAAGCGTAATTATGATTTGACTAATCAGCGAGCAGTTCCGATGATAAAACCTTAAAGAATGCGCTAAAATGTCGACACAAAAAACGTCATTTCAGAACATCGCTCGTTTAATAGTGCTTTATTATCCTACTTCCGGTTTAATGCTACAATCTCAGTAAATGCTATCTGATAAATCGCCGTAGCCTGTCAAATCCGGCTTATTGCGTCTTGAATAAAACAATTAGTCTTCCAAGGCTTCGTAAACAGGAGACAAATACATTTGCTAACCGAATTATATTTCTACCACAAGTAAATAATTTAACACCTTATAAGAAGTCATTGTTCAATCAATTCGTTTATTATGTAGCGATATATGTGGAGTGCGATGTAGCTGAATCAGCTAAAACGGAATTAAAATCCGAGTAGTTTTTTCTTGGCACAGCATCGACAGTAGTTTGTATCTATTTGTGCTTACTTACAAGATATATATTAATTCAAATGTCTCCCAAGTTATTCACTCTTTATCAAGCAGGGACATGGAACTGTTTTCAAGTTATATGTACTCATTGTTTACATATCCATAGCTGTAGAATACGATAACTTTAATGGTGGTGAATATACTTCTGTGCATAGTTTATATCGCAGCAATTGCTCGTTTCTTCAAATGCTCTTATTATACCTCAAATAAAATCTCCATAGACTACAATGTGTCATTTCTTACTATCTCACGCGAGGGTGATAATACAGAGTGATAGTAAATCGCACGGTTAATTATTTGTTTGCGGTACACATATAATTTGGTGAACAAAACAAATGTCGCCTGAGCACGTTGCCTTGGCAGATTCGTTGTTTTATTCAAGACGCAATAAGCCGTATATGACCGACTAGAACGATTAAGTGAGATTGTAATGTCTTAAGTTGTAAAATAAAATAAAACCTATTTCGAGCATAATTCTGAAGTCTCGGTTTTGGTGACGACATTTATTGCAGTCTTATGGGTTTCATAATCGCAACATCTTGTTGATTTAAATTTTATCTGTGCCAGAAATTACCTTCTTGACAAAGATAAATATGTCTACTATTCACTTTTTGTTATTATTAATGTCTAATATAACCCGTAGTCTCGTATCTCGTTTGCAATAGATATACACTGTCACCATTTTTTATTTGGCGCCGAGTGGCGAGTGAAGCAATCTGTGTTACACGGAACCGTCTGGTAAAATGTGCTTTATACATGCAAACAAATACACGCTCTGTATCAGAGGACACAATGTGAATAAATAATACTTATGTATTTACATTTTGCAACTTTATTGAGTTTGTAAGTGTAATTATTTATAAGAATTTGCTGTTTTTCACACACGCGCGCAACAACGGGAAGTAGTCATTTTCACGCAGTAGTGAAACAAACCCGCGACAACATAACACGGCAAAACGGTCCGTGTCTCCTCCCTGTATACTTTACTCCCTGATATAATACAGCATTTTGAATTAAGTCAACAAAACCCATGATCAAAATAAAACTGGTGATTATAATTCTTCGTCTTACTCAATGAAGGTGAAACACGCCCATTAATGTTTGCATTGAGTTGTATGAATTCAAATTTTAACTGCCATGTTGTCATTCATATCTAGGCCCAAATTAAAAATGAATAACACATTCTCATCACAAATGACACATATTCCGCCAAAACATCCACAGAAAAGTGGGGGTCATGTATATATTATTATAAGAAGGATCTTGTCTCATGAATGAAAGCTCCCTTTAAAATCATAAACACTGAGATGCCAAAATATTATATTCATACACACAGTTCCATATACGCCAAACAAATTTTAACATGACAATGCTTGATAAGGGCAACAAATAGATCAGCAATGTGATATAAACCAAAAATGGCACTTTAAATTAGTGAAAATGTCTTCTTTTTTTTACAAAACGAACTGAGAAATAGTTACTGACCGCCATTATTTGAAAATGGGTGTGTTACACCTAACTGTATCGCAGAATGATCTTGTGTCTTCAAACGCTGTTACCACATGTTCTGCTTTTGCTTATTACGTACGGAATATGTAGCGGCGTTGCATGGAAATATACTTATTGAAACTAAAACAAATGTAGATACAATTGAAATCACCGAACTGTTGCAATGATGAAGTCCATAGACTGCGCTAAAATGTCGACACCAAAACCGCGATTTCAAACCTATATTAGATTTGATTTTACAACTTCAGATTTAGTGTGATTATTGACATTATAATCTCAGTATATCGTCCTAGCCTTTCATATACGGTAACTTTTACCGCAAAAAAAAATAAATAAATAACCAACAAATAACAAGGCAATGTTCAATAAATCTGTTTAGCATATAGCGGATATATGTGGAGTGGGAAGAAATGCTCTAAAACAGGCTATTAACTAGCAGATGAGACTGGACTCACTTACGCTGAAAGACAATGAAATAATTATTCTGAAAGCTTGTGTTCCCCTCGAGTGTACATGTCATATACTAGCATGCAGGATGCCAAAGACAGAGCCTCGAATGTGAAAATATAGTATATCCACCTTCCAGAACGTTTACTCTAGTAATGATCCTTTAGTATACACCTTCGTAGAAATGCTCGTAAAAAAGCACAGTACTGACAACTTGGCGACGAAGTCACACGACGAAGTCTATTTTTTAGTAGTATAGAACACGCTAGTACCATAACAGGTGTATGTATATCACTGTGGAATCCTATGAGCACATGTTAGACCATAAATGGGAGTAGAATCAGTACTGTGTACCTCCTACTATCCGTAAGAATCGAAACTTTCCCAGTTGACAAGTCAATCTCCCAGTAGTATTCGAACTCGCAGTGAAAATAGGAACATATTTACAAAACTCGGTCAAATCCGGGTCAACCAGTCCTAGGACTATACTTTATATGCGTCTTCAAGGGAGCTATTAGTCCCACTTGTATGAAGTTGTTGGTATGACTCGGCCGAGGATTTAACCACGACCTCCCGCTTGCGAGGTGAAAGCTCTAGTTGTATGTCCCCATTCCGACGGACGATGCTAAGGGAAAGTGTCTTGCCAAGAACACACCGACGGATCTCAGTGGCACCACGGAGGATTGAACCCGGGGTCTCCGGTTACAAATCCGGCCGCGCTACCGACTGCGCCACGCCAGCCCTCTTATTTCAAATATAATTTAAGACATTTGTTTGAGTACAGTCAAATAAACTAAGTGTAAAACCTAGAGCGCTTACAGAAACAATATATTAACCTTGCTTCTACAACTTCTATTACAAAATGATACGCAACACTACCAACATAACTGACAAAAACGTGTGTTGTTTATTAATACAAAATACATATTATGAGACGATGGTTACGACATTGATACGTATCAAAATAATTACCAGGCTAACGCTAGCGGCTTCTCAAAGTCGGCGAGTTTAATTTGCCATGCATTTTTCGATTTCTTAGACACTCTAGCGATCAAAAGACGGCCGCTTGGGAGAAATAAGACGCCGTTGAATATGCGAATGTTTCTGATGTAAAACCTGCGAGGGAAAAAAATCATATTATTGTGTTAAAGCTACACAATCCCGATTTAATGGTAAATATCGAGATACAGTATTTGAAGTTATGCATGCATGGTTTACACATATTAGTAGATTATAAATCACTTTTTTTTGTAAATAAAGTTGTCTTATTTATGCATGAAAAAGAAATATTGAAAAATAAATGGAGAGAGAGAGAGAGAGAGAGAAAGAGAGAGAGAGAGATTGAGAAGAGAGAGACAAACATACAGAGGAGAAATACAGAGAGAAAGAAGATGGACAGAGAGAGACGGAGCGAGGGAGAAGTAAGAGACAGAGAAAGAGAGAGAGAAAGAAAGAGAGAGAGAAGACAGACAGAGAGAGAGAGAGAGAGAGAGAGAGAGAGAGAGAGAGAGAGAGAAAAAAAAATAGACACAGAGAGACAGAGAGAGGGAGAAGGTAAGAGATATAGAGAGTGAGAGAGAGTAGAGAGGAAGTAAGCGAGAGGGAGGGTTGGAGGGAGGGAGATGAGAGAGATGGGGTTGAAGGAAGGAGGGAGTGTGGGAGGGATTAAGAGAGAGAGAGAGAAGTTTTTTTCTATATATAGTCTAATACACATAGGAGCCGGAGGGCCCCACACCCCAATGTTTCGGGTGGGCCTCAGATTTATGTTTTACGGGAAAATATGCAACTAAAATGTATGAATAGCCAGCATGAACATTACATGATTTTGTTTTGATTTTCTTCCTTCTGTGTTTTGCATTTCCCCCATGTACTAGTATATATTTGTTTTTATGAAAGTACATTCCCAATTCAACCAAGGCTACAGCCTCTGTGTGCCCCAGTGTGCACCAGTGTAGTTACGGACCTGGAAAAGCAGACTATTGAAAAGCACAGAGTCCTTCGTAACGGTGTCCTGTTGGGGCCAGATACAATGTCGTATTGTCGTGGGCGACAATGCGAGCCCGACAACGCGACATCGCGACATCGCGATACGACAGTGCGACATTGCGATACGACAACTCGACATTGCGATACGACATCACGACATTGCGACACGACATCGCGACAATTATGTCATTATGTCGTATTGTCGTAATGTCGCCCACGACAACGCGACATTCTTTCAATTGTCGTAATGTCGCCAACGACATCGCGACATCGCGACATTACGACAATTGAAAGAATGTCGCGTTGTCGTGGGCGACTATTACGACAATACGACATAATGACGCCCGACAATGCGACATCGCGACATCGCGATACGACATCACGACATCGCGATACGACATCACGACATTGCGATACGACATAATGACATAATTGTCGCGATGTCGTATCGCAATGTCGTGATGTCGTATCGCAATGTCGAGTTGTCGTATCGCAATGTCGCACTGTCGTATCGCGATGTCGCGATGTCGCGTTGTCGGGCGTCGCATTGTCTTTTGTTATTTTGCCAAGAAGCCCCTGGAATTGTGTAAGGATAAACGGGCGGGCGACCTTCGTGTGTATACCCCCACATCCTAAAATCTACGATTTGCGAAAAATAATATTGCTGGACTTTTTTCAACAAAAGCAAATTCAACATTTATAACTAATACCCTTCAAGTGTCTCATTTTAAACAATAATTTCTCCCTGTCCAGTGTCAACACCTGAGCATGTATTTCACTGTACATACTATTTGCTACCGATACACGCTCTCTGTATATGTGTACATGTATAATATGTGTGTGATTTTGTATTGTTTCAAGGATATTTTAGGAAATAAATATATATATGGAACATAAGTGGAATACGCGGGTAAGTGTTTATAATTTTTCACATAGTGATGTATTTACGTTATGCTTGTCTCATTGTTCCCCCTTCTGTTGAACAAACATGTATATATTTACATTACACGCCATTGAATATCGTCATCGAGTTGAGCAGTCTGTAGTTATCGGATATCTCAAGAAATTGCTATATAAACGTTTAGTCTTATATACCCGTAATCACTGGGTGGTACAGTTTCAGAGTTACCGAAGCGTTTATCCCGCCTATTATGGTAATGTCTCGATATGCGCTACGACAATATACCAGCCTAAACAATCTATACAACACATCCAGCAAAGAACTTCATCTATAGGCTTTCTTGTGTTTAAAATACCTTGAAATTGTATTATTTTATCGGGATTGTGTAGCTTTAAGCTCAGAATACCTGAGCGTGTTCTTTGAGTCTTTGGGGATCTATATAAACTTTGTACTTATTCACAGTGTTGATCATGATATGTTTGTATAATTATATAATGCTGCTTGAATCGCTTACTTTCGGAAGAAAACCTATTCCAAAATACAGTGAAAGGTAGTCGATTATTTTAACTTCGGTCTCAAATAGTCATCGATGATGATATGTAAACATTCAACATATTAAAAATAATAGAAAAATGGGATTGTTATCTAGTTTATCTTATTTTCAAAAAAAACACACTTTTATATAAAAAGTTAATTAAAGTATGAAGTATCACAAGTTTGGGCGTTTCTCTAAATAATCCAAGTGAATTACATTGAAACGCAAAATTTTACATGAATGAATATATATATATTACGCATACATCTGTTTATGATATGTGTGTTTAAAGTTATGTGTAAAATGTTGCGTAAACTGACGTAAAAATAGATATCATTTCACAGTTTCCTATCCAGTAATTATTAGGTCTGCTTTAAATAATACCGTCATACACTTATAGGTGAAACTGTACTAACTCGTCCGTTAAGTCAAGATGAAATCGATATTATATATATGCAGTCGCGATGAATTTGAGATTTTATTTCGCAAAAATGAACAAAATAAATCTTAAACAGACGCGATGTGATCAAATGTCAATAAATTTGCACCAAAGCTGCGTGAAGGAACCAATTATGCGTATATCGGCCTTATCATTCCTGTTCAAGAATACACGACAATATATCGTGCTATTCAGATGCCTTTTAAAAAGTTGTTTATTACAATTAAAGAGAATTGCAATGTTCATTGTCATAAGTTAAACTGTCCGATAAAAGTATAGCTTTATCTGTACTGGACAATAAACAAATATTGTTAAATGTCTTTCTATTAAAAAGTTGTTTTCAACGTACCCAGCCCATGTTATTTTAACCGTTTTAAGATGACAGCCTTGTTATTGTTGTTTGGCAACGTGAACAAGTAAGCATCGGATCAGGATATCATATACGCGCGATGCATTCCATTCAGCATTACTCGCTTTGACTTAAGTTACATCCTTCCACCATTAAAGGCTGATTTAATGGTCGATTTGCAAGATAAACCGGGGAGAGGCTAGTGTGTCATTGTTTACTGGTCCATACGGAGTGTGTTTACATCTGGCTAGCATGTGATTGTGTAAATGTAAATTAGATATAAACATCGAACAGGAAAAGTAGCTATCAAGGACGACAGTCAACCGCAAACACACAAAGAAACAAAGAACAACTATATATAAAGATGAATAAAAAGCAATAATAAGATATAACAAACAATAAAGGTTGACAATAGGGCTACCGCCTTGGAACGGTCAGTGGCAAAAAAAGGCCGACAATAAACGGGACAGTGTCTAGCCTGTGAATCGGTACAAGTCAAAACAGAGTGTGTATGTTACATCTGTCTAGCATGTGAATGTATACAAGTCAATACAGAGTTTGTATGTTAACACCTGGCGAGCATGTGCAAGTATACAAGTCAATACAAAGTTTGTATGTTTACATCTGACTAGGAGTGATTGTATACATTCGTATGTTAAACATCTGGAGAGCATGTGAATGGGTTCGAATCAATACACAGTTTGTATGTTTACATCTGACTATCATGTGAATGTGTACAAGTCAATACAGATACTGTATGTTTACATCTGGCTAGCATGTGAATGGGTTCAACTCAATACAGAGTTTGTATGTTTACATCTGACTAACATGTAAATGTGTACAAGTCAATGCAGCGTTTATATGTTTACATCTGACTAGCATGTGAATGGGTTCAACTCAATACAGAGATTGTATGTTTACATCTTACTAGATGTGAATGTGTACAAGTCAATACAGCGTTTATATGTTTACATCTGACTAGATGTGAATGGGTTCAACTCAATACAGAGTTTGCATGTTTACATCTGACTAGCATGTGAATGTGTACAAGTCAATACAGCGTTTATATGTTTCCATCTGACTAGCATGTACATGGGTTCAAGTCAATATAGAGTTTGTATGTTTACATCCAAGTACATATAGAGTATATATGTTTACATCTGACTAAGTAAATATAGATGTATATATATATATAGTAAATGTATGTTTACATCTGTCCGGCATGTGAATCTGTACAGTCAATACAGAGTATATGTACATGTCTATTATGACAACGAATACATCTGGCACTTTGTGCTTGAGTATATTGTGAAGGATCGGCTTGAGCGTTTTTTACTAACGGCAGTTTAGACAATTACACTATGTGGACTTGCCAAGAAGTTTGTGAAGCACTCATCTTCCTATTAGATAATATTTTCGTCAGGTATGGAATGACCGTTTATAGACAAATTGTTGGTATCCCTATAGTACGAACTGTGCACACCTTGTCGCATATTTGTTTTTATATTACTATGAAAGAGAGTTCACGTTGAGTCTTTCAACAGATACACAGGCAGATGTTATTGAAGCCTTTAATGACACATCTCGGTATCTACTGGATGACATATTGAACAATGACAACATTTCTTTTCTACTATGGTTAATAATAAAGAACTTCAACTTAACAAAGCTAATATTTCCGATACTTACGTTTCTGTTCTCGATTTACATAATTAGCAAAATATATGACAAGAGAGATGATTTTAATTTTGATATTGTTATATATCCCTCTTTAGATGGGGATGTTCCCCGAGCAGCTTCTTATGGGGTCCGTGTGTCTCAACTTATTCGTTTTTCTAAAGCTTGTACTCGAATTCAGGACTTTAATATTCGTAATCTTAAAAGCTACTCCATCAGGGTTACCGCTACCACAAACTTCGTAAAACCTTTGCAACAATTTATTATCGTTTTTATATATAGTTGTTCTTTGTTTCTATGTGTGTTTGTTGTTGACTGTCGTCCTTGAATGCTGCTTTTCCTGTTCGATTTGTATATCTATATTTTATAGATCCAGTTTCATCCTTTAACACATGTGTTACTTATACCATGTTAAAGGTTTTGTGTTTACCAACATTTTGGCCAATTTAAATAGGATTTTCCCTAACTTGTCCTTGTGCTCTTGAATTAGACACATATGTTAAGTTTTGGACATTCGAGTGTAAAAATACAAGAAACAAGAAATACCGCCTAAATAAACACCTGTTTCCATTTCACTCGAATCCCAAACTATCCTATCAAATACATTTTTATTACAAGAATAATGCACTGATTTTAAATTACTTATTGGACAAACAGGTCGTTCTTTCTTTAAGATTTCGATTTCCTGAAGATAAATACAACGCAGGAAATCCCAAAATGTCACTTTTTAATCGGTAAAATATATAACTTCTTTATTTACACAGTCCCGTTTTATTTGGATCAAAATAGGATAAATGTGCCGTACGGTGCACATTATAACCTGGTTTAAAACCCCAGCGTTTGTTGTTGTGTTTGCCATTCATCGTTCCAAGGCGGTAGCCCTATTGTCAACTCGTTTGTGTTTGTAATGCCACATGTCATGCTTTTTATTAACATTCTTTAAAGAATACCGAGAGACAATTTTAAATTTAATTCATTACTTGAGTATTGGTATAGTGTTCATGAAATCGGTTTGTGTTAAAGTAGAAGGAGTGTTACGGGAAACGACGTCGCGTCATTTGCCGAACGTCATACAGGAAATGACGTGACGTCGTTATGGTATATTTTTCATCATAACGTCAGCCATTTAAACAACAAGATGGATTTTACTTAAAAGTTGTATTTCTGTGCTTTTTCTTGAAAAAGAACAAGTGTTCGAAAATTTGAAGAAGAGTTACTATTTATTTAATATTGTAATTGTTGTTTGTGTTAATGCGTGTTTTTTGGTTGACTCTGTTCAGTGAAAACTACATTTCGTGTTCGACTTTTATACGTATTTTTATGATAAGGATGATACCACTAACATCTTTAAAATAAAAGCTAAACAAATTGCACAGTTAAAGTCGACGCAAAACCTATAGACACTATATCCACCGGGCCTTAATGATCATATTTATTAACAAGGAAATATTTCAAAGATTCTAATATTTACATTGTTTCTATATATTTGTTCGGAGGCGTAAATCTAGGTCATATGTTGTTTGTTTTATACGTGTTTTTTGGTTGATTGTGTTCTGTGAAAGCTAGATTTCGTGTTCGACTTTTATACCTACTTTTGTGATAAGGATACCACTAAAATCTTTAAAATAAAAGCTACATAAAGTACACAGTTAAAGCCGACGCAAAACCTTTAGACACCAGATCCACTGGGCCTTAATGATCATTTCAAAGACCCTAATATTTACATTGTTTCTATATTATTTTTCCAAAGCATAAATCTAGGTCATATGTTAGTCGCTCCTTCAAATACTATTTATATGCAGTATGGGCGTTCACGTCTCATTTCATTGACCATTTGTTTAATAAAAGTCATCGACGAGGAAGCAGAATTAACTTTTATTCTTACAGACCTTTTGAATAACTTTGCTTCCGTAGTTCAGACCTAAACACAACATTTTCGCCGATACTATGTTGTCATGAAGTCTGATCACGTCAGTTTTAATCTTAATAATGTTTGTGATTTTATTGCCATGTTTTGAAGACGATCGACTCTCAATTGGTTATTCATTGGGAAACTAGTTTGAAGGGCATAATTCTGCTTCAGTATGGCTCTTCTCTGTCAATTCTGGCATATGATGAAAAACAAATTTAAATTTAAAAACGACTTGTCAAGCTTAAATACATACATTTTTACCAAATTTGTCTAAGTATAAAATGGTCTATACATTTGTTAAAAGTATGAATCTGGATCTAAGTATAAATCTAAATATAGATATAAAAATCGAACAGGAAAAGTAGCATTCAAGGACGACAGTCAACCACAAACACACATAGAAATAAAGAACACCTTAAAGATAAATAAAAGGACAAATAAGATATCACAAACACAAAAGGGTTGGCAATATGGCTACCGCCTTGGAAGGGTCAGTGGCAAAGAAGGCCGCTAGGGGTTTACACCTGGTTCTAGGGTGCACCAAACCTCACATTTACCCTACTGTCATCCCAAGAAAACGGGACAGTGTAAATAAAGAAATCCCAGCCATGAACTATTCACTAACCAACAAGGCAAAATTATCAGGCAATATAAGTAAAACACAAAGATGCTCGTGTGTATATAAATACAAACAGATAATAGCCTACAAAGCCACACAGAAGGTAATCAATGACTTGGCAGAAGCCAGAGCAACAAGAGAACAAACCATTGAAGGTACGACAAGATAAGATTGCAGACAAAAATCAAACGTCCCCGTCCTTTTGGGCTTTAGGTAGAAGTCAACATAGGATCCACAGCCTGTCCGGTCATTGCACAATTAAAGAAGAAATCATAGTGACGAACTGTAAATTGGTCCACTACCAAGCATGCAGTGCGTTGCAAAATGATAGGGTCATAACCTCTTTTGAAAAACAAGTTTAACAACGATAGTATGAAAGTGATCATGACCAAGGATCTTACGAAGTTTGTAAATCACGTCCCCATAGAAGTCAGGTTGTAAAGAGTTTTTAAATTACTTTTATATTTGGAAAGAATATCAGGGTTACGATAATACAATTTGGCAAAGGTTTTACGCAGTTTATGATAACGGTAGCCCTGATGGAGTAGCTTTTCAGTTATGCAAAGATTACAAATATTAAAGTTCTCAACTCGAGTAAAAGCTCTAGAATAACGAATAAGTTGAGACAAATAGACGCCATAAGAAGCTGTTCGGGGAACATCTCCATCTAAATGGGGATAATTAATCATATCAAAATTAAAATCATCTCTCTTGTCATATATTTTGCTGATTATTTCTCCATTTTCAATGGTGAAATGTAAATCGAGAAAAGAAAAGTTAGTATCAGAAATATTAGATTTGTTAAGTTGGAGATCTTCAGGGTATTTATTATTAAACATAGTAGAAAAGAAAGGCTTGTCAATGTTCAATATGTCATCCAGATACCGAGAGGTATCAGTAAAGGCTTCACTAACATCTGCCTGGTTATCTGGTGAAATACTCAACATGAAATCTCTTTCATAGCAATATAAAAAACAAATCTGCGACAACGGGTGCACAGTTCGTACCAATAGGGATACCTACAATTTGTCTATAAACGGTCGTTTACCTGACGAAAATATAATCTAATAGGAAGATGAGTGCTTCACAAACTTCTTGGCAAGTCCACATAATGTAATTGTCTAAACTGCCGTTAGTGAAATACGCTTTAACATTATTACAGGGGAAAAATGTAGTATATTCCTTAGCGAATGTTTTTCGAATAAAACCAATAAGATTGTCTTTCATAAGGTGATGTGGTAAGGCTGTATATAATGTAGAGAAGTCATAAGTGATTATAGATGAAACTTTTATTGCAAATTTTATCAAAAACGTCTTATGAATTTTTAATAGACCAAAACAAATTAATCCCAGATTTTTCATAAGTTTTAGCACAATAATGTTTAACGTGATCTTAACGGTGTAAGTCAAGAAGTTAAAAGTGTGGAGACGTTTGTGGTGATGCAGGCACTAGAATTCAAAATAAAGCGGGCCTTATACAGATTTTATGTAATTTTGGAATCCAGTATAGCGTTCCTTTGTATTTAGAGGACAATGGATGCCAATAGGGTAAGAGTGAGGTTTGGTGCTCCCTAGAATCTGATTTAAACTCCCATCCGCATGTTTACCACTGTCCGTTCCAATGCGGTTGCCCGATTGTCAATCCTTTTATGTTTGTAATGTAATACCTTGCCTTTTATTTATTTTTGTAGTTATTGCTTCTTTCTATGCGTGTTCTTGATTGACTGTGGTTCTTTAAACCTACATTTTCTGTTCGACTTTTATACCTGCCTTTAGTATTATGACGTAAACGACATATAAAACCATCAATTCTCAAACGTGGTTGTAAGCTTCAAAACAAAGCTGTATCATAATCAGCAAGCCCATCATCGACAGAGACCAAATATGATGACGTATACATACTAGTTTTAGGAACGTCCGAGAGTCAAAAAATCATTATTTCCATTTCCGCCATGAACTATTCTCCAACCAACAAGGCATCATTAATAGGCAATATAAGAAAAACACAGAGATGCTCGTGTATATATAAATACGAAAACAAAATAGCCTAGAAAGCCACAAAGAAGGTACTTTATGACTTGGAAGAAGTCAGAGCAACAAGAGAACAAACCTTTGAGGGCACGACAAGACAAGATTGTAGACAAACATCAAACGTCACCGTCCTTTTAGGCTTTAGGTAGACGTCATCATAGGGTCCACAGTCTGTCCAGTCATCCCACAATTAAAAAGGAAAGCATAGTGGCGAACTGTAAATGAATAAAAGGCAAAATAAGACATCACAAACACACAAGGGTTGACAATAGGGCTACCGCCTTGGAATGGTCAGTGGCAAAAAAGGCCGCTTGGGGTTTTAGGATGCACCAAACCTCACATTTACCCTACTGTCAACACTATAAAACGGGTCAGTGTAAATAAAGAAATCTCCGCCATGAACTATTCTCTAACCAACAATAGGCAATATAAGTAAAACACAAAGATGCTCGTGTGTATATAAATAAAAAACAATAGCCTATAAAGCCACAAAGAAGATTACCAATGACTTGGCAGAAGCCAGAGCATTAAGAGAAAAAATTGAGGGCACGACAAGACATGATCGCAGACAAACATCAAACGTCACCGTACTTTTGGGCTTTAGGTAGACGTCATATCTTAGTGTCCACAGCCTGTTCGGTCATCGCACAATTAAAGAGGAAAGCATAGTGGCGAACTGTAAATGGGTCCACCATCAAGTATGCAGTGCGTTGCAAAATGATAGGGTCATAACCTCTGTTGATAAACCTTTTAACAAGTTTAACAAAGATAGTATGAAAGTGATAATGACCAAGGATCTAACTAAGTTTATAAATCACGTCACCATAGAAGTCAGGTTGTAAAGAGTTCTTAAATTACTTTTATAATTCCAAAGAAGATCAGGGCTACGACAATAAAAGTTTGAAAAGATTTTACGCAGCTTATGATAACGGTAGCCCTGATGGAGTAGCTTTTAAGTTATGCAAATATTACGAATAGTTAAGTCCTCAAATCGAGTACAAGCTCTAGAAAAACGAATAAGTTGAGACAAATAGACCACATAAGAAGTTGCTCGGGGAACATCCCCATCTAAATGGGGATAATTAACAATATCAAAATTAAAATCATCTCTCTTGTCATAAATTGTGCTGATTAGTTCACCATTTTCAATGGAGAGATGTAAATCGAGAAAAGAAGCGTTAGTATCAGAAATAGTAGCTTTGTAAAATTAAAGTTCTTTAGGGTATATATTATTAACCATAGAAGAAAAAAAAGGGCTGTCGTTGTTCAATATATCATACAGATACCTTGAGTTGTTATTAAAGGTTTCAATAACATCTGCCTGGGTTAAAATGACAATATATATATCATGTAAAACACTTTTGCTAATGGCAATGAAAAATCTCCTAGACAGGATTACATTGACGTATATATACACTGATAATTAAGACACGTAAAGTCAATAAAATGTAATTAGTGATCATTGTCGTCACAAATATAATATAGTGATTTCAGAGTTTAGATGAAGCTCCCCTAGCAGCCTATGAATAAAGCATGAGGTTAAATACATGATACGTGTGCTGCGAAATAAATGTTTGACCAACTGAAATAGTATTTGTCTGGTGGAGAAGTGACATAAACTTAAACGTGGAAATAATGGCCGCTAAAGGTCATATGAAACCGTACTGTTCTTAAGATTATGTACACTCTGGGATTAATTTCATGTTTAATTTAAATTCAGTAGACGTTCTCACAAACATTTGCAATAAATGAGCGTTCAGTTTCTACTGATCTAAATGATCTATTTTTTTATATAAAAGTAATTTAACAATTCTTCTGCAACAAGGACTGTCACAATTTGACTTCTATTATGACGTGATTTACAAAGTTCATAAGATTCTTGGTCATAATCACTTTCATGCAATCTTTATTAAGCTTGTTAAAAAGTTTATCAAAAGAGGATTATGACCCTATTTTTTTGCAACGCTTTGTATGTTTTATGTTTAGATTTGTTTCCGATTGAAAACTGCAAATAAGAACAAGTGTATATTGGTTGTGAATAAAACGGTAAAACGATGTCTGATAACTTCTATATTCTGACGGTAAAGTGGTCAAATATAGCAAGAATTATACAAAAACTGAATATCACCTCACTATAAAAACATTCATTAGGCAACATCGCCTTAGTGTATTGGAGAACTTCAAGTTCATTGATGTGTTTGCAATGTTCTTTAATTGTTATCATATAATTGATCAATGCTGAACTTCTACACACTTTGCATTCATGACTGCGTAATTTAATTTCTTTACATTATTCATTGACGTGTCAGTCACATTCACGCAAGTGTAGCTATATACAGAGAAAGTAATCTATTTTATTGACACTAATGATTGATATAGTTTTTTTAGTTTGTGTTTTATGTCAACGTATTTAACACAACCATAGCAGTGATTGCTTTCATAGAACCGAAACTAGAAATAGTTACAAATGTTGAACAGGAAATGTAGCATTCATCGAACATAGTCAACCCACATCACGAATCTAAATCACTGATAAATGATTATCTAGAAGCCAATATACAAGGGCTCATAATACGGGTATCGGCTTTGAGATAGAATACCGCTTAAGCCGGTACTATCATGAACAGACTCAATAAAACCGTGTCTGCTACTTTATTCTCTTCGTTGTGTTCGTTGCTTCCAAAGGATCTCCCTTATCAGTATTTATTAACATCACACTATCGTTCGTTTAGTGCAGTTAGACGGCTGTAAAACGTTTCCCCGTGCTACAATCAGTAGTGTTGTTTTACTGGTCCTTTGGAATCTACAAGCCCAATATAGGTGGCTTCGAAGTAGAATACCGCTTGCCGGTGCTAGTGGACGTGAGAAGGATTGCTTCCTACATTACCTCTCATCAACAGACTCAATAAAACCGAATACTTTATACTTTATTCTCTTGGTAGTGTCTTTTGATTCCAAAGGATTTCCCATATCAGTATTTGGAAAGGTCGGATGCAAAAGATCGGGAGGTTTAACCCAGGTTCTAGGGTGCACCAAACTTCACGCTTACGTATTGTCATCTCAATTACACAGTACATTGTAAATAAGGAAATCGGGTTGAATGTTGATGGGTGTGTTGCCATGAGGTGCCATGAGGTGATCTATTCTAACTAATGGATGCGTTCAGGAAAAATTCTGTTTAAGAATAAAATAAATGAAATTACTAAAAAGGTGCTTGCTAATATCAAACACACAAAAAATGTCTTAGTACAATACGATGTTCACTATTAACTTCCCATTATTGATTTATGAACTAAATTTCTATCATGTATACGGCGACGTTTTGTAATATAAGGACATACATTAATGGATCAAACGTTTGTGTCTGTAGCTTCCAAGGGATCACCTTTTCAGTATTAATTGACCTACACACTACACACTAGCGTTTGTTTTGTGATGCTGTAATCACACCCGTTTGTTTAGTGTTGTGAGTCCCGAATACAAATCAGTACTTTATTACTTACTAATTCTTTGGGATCATCAGGTCCAGTCTTGGTGGCTTTAAAGTAGAATATCGCTTAAGCCGGTGCTAGGAGGCGTGAGATGTGTTGCACATTACTTGTCATGAACAGACTATTTTTATCACTGGTTTCTGTTTGTTGCTACCAAGGGATCACATTTTCAGTATTTATTGATAGTAAACGTTTTAATTTAAAGAATGGCATATACGTGTGTCCTTGCTGTATTTGTTCTGCAGTATCCAACAGAAATGCTTATTTTCACTATAACAGTGATGTGCAGTTGGCCAAATTAATTTACATTAACTCATTAACAACAATAATGTTTTATAATGTAAAGGTTGGAAATTAAATTGCAACAATTGGTTAACATTAAGACTATAGTGCCTCTCACGTGTCAACTATTTATGTTTGTGGTGTTAAAAACTTCTTCTAATTTCCCGTGTAATTGTAGTTCGCCTTGTATGCGTGTTTATGGTTGATTGTTCTCTTTGAATGCACAATTTCCTGTTTGACCTGTATTATTATTATTGAGTATTGTCTTGACAATTCTAAATTGTTTTCAAGTTATTCAATTGGTTCTATACAAAGAAATATAAAAAGATCGGACAGGGAAAGTAGCATTCAAGGAGGACAGTCAACCACAAAACACAGAAACAAACACGCAAACAGACAAACAAGACCCGAATCTGGAAGCTGACGACTGTTTTATCGAATGTGCATTACTAATGACAGAATGATAACACTGACATATTTTATAAATGGGTACTTGTAAAATGAAACACTATGAAATTAGTTTACAAATGAATGATTTTTAAATTTTTAAATCAAATAAAGTAAAACTTAGGATATGTTGTCTGCTTTTTATACGCAGGCTTCCTAACCGCTGCTCCCAACTAAATTCTATTATGTTTATTTCGCTCTTCGGGGCATTTCATTTTATTAGATACTCGACCATACGCCGTACGACATGGGGAAGGAGTATACTCCATGTCCACCGCCATATGCATGCCATCTTCGGGATGGTTAAAATTGTGTACTATTGATTTTATGAATATTGAGTTCTGCTCAACCCGGGACTAGAGGGCGTGAGCGGTAGCTAGCATATTTCACTACCGCTCATGAACAGTCTCACTCAAACCGAGACTGCAATATTTCGTATGTATCGTGCTCGGCCGTTTCCAAAGTTCCATTATCATACTCTTTTTTACAGATCATCTAACTATCATTTTATCAATATAATTAATATAGGGCGTAGTCTGATTTTTTCAAAAGATTTTAGAACTACTCGAATACTATTATTTCTGATCAGTTAAAGGGAACTAACTCCTGTTTGAGATACAGAGTGCTGAGATATGAGAAGTTAGTTTACCGTCTAGTGAGCTGCAAAACTACTTGATAGTTGAAAAAAGAGTAAAGCATATTTAGAATCTACAGTTCTAAAATAAAACCTTAAATTTAAGTTCAGAGAGTTTCGAAAAGCTTCGATATGAAATATGTGCCTGTACTCTTGAAAAATGATTTTAAACGATATTGAACACTTGCCAAACAAATCTAATTGGGCATTATAGGTGAGCAATACTCTTGGTAGTTTAAAATGTTGAAATATTTTGTCAGTTCGAAGACATAGATTTAAATATAATTATTTGCAGAAACGGAAAGGAAGTCTGTATCAATCTAGTAGAGCTTTGCTGACCGCATGGGTCGGGCCACAGTTTCTACAACATTAGTTTCGATACTTCCCAAGACATTTCAATTTAAAAGAATCATTAAACTTCTATGGAAATAGAAAATACAATTAATACGGAGAACAAATTAAAGATAACAAACATAGGTATAAAAAGTGACCAGGACAGCTTGCGGAAAAAAAAGAAGAAACAAATAAGGTAGAGAATGTCAACATCTCCATCCGATTGACGAAGTAGTCGAGAAAATTGATTTGTCCAAGGTCAAACGTACAAGTAGACACACAGGTAAAAAAAACAGAATTATATTTCTACATAGACTATATTGTTTCACTTACTATATAGTTACACGTCATTTACCTAAAACACGGACTGGTGTTTGTGCTTTTCACAAATAATATACGTATATGCGTGTTCAAAGCTGGTGTAAACGATAAGCAAAATAAACTGCCTTCCATGTACTGGATTCCTAAATTACATAAAAATCCGTATAAGGCTCGCTTTATTTCGAATGCTAGTGCCTGCACAACAACAAACATCTCCAAACTTTAAACTTCTTGTCTTACTGCCGTTAAAGATCACGTTAAACTATACTGTTATAAAACTTAAGAAAACTCTGGGATTAATTTATTTTGGTCTATCAAAAATTCAAGAGACGTTCTTGATAAAATTTTCAATAAAGGTCAAGTTTCATCAATAAGCACTTACGACTTCTCTACACTATATACAATCTTACCACATCACCTTATTTAATATGTTAAAGACAAGCTAATTTCTCTTATTCAAAAAACATTCGCTAGAGAAAATACTAATTTTTGGCATGTAATAATATTAAAGCGTTTTTTACTAACGGCCGTTTAGACAATTATACTATGCGGACTTGCTATGAAGTTTGTGAAGCACTCATCTTCCTATTATATAATATTTTCGTCAGGTATGGAACCACCGTTTATAGACAAATTGTTGGTATCCCTATGGGTACGAACTGTGCACCACTTGCCGCAGATTTGTTTTTATTTTGCTATGAAAGAGATTTCAAGTTGAGTCTTTCACCAGATACCCAGGCAGATGTTATTGAAGCCTTTAATGACACCTCTCGGTATCTGGATGACATATTGAACATTGACAACCCTTTCTTTTCAACTATGGTTATTAATATTTATCCTAAAGAACTTCAGCTTAACAAAGCTAATATATCTGATAATAACGGTTCTTTTCTTAGATCTCTCATTTTAAAATGGTGAAATAATTAACAAAATTATGACAAGAGAGATGATTTTAATTTTGACATTGTTAATTATCCCCACTTGAATGGGGATGTTCACCGAGCAACTTCCTATGGAGTGTATGTGTCTCAGCTTATTCGTTTTTCAAGAGCTTGTACTCGAGTTGAGGACTTTAATATTCGTAAGCTTTGTATAACTAAAAAGCTACTAAATCAGGGTTACCGTTACCATAAACTTCCTTCATTGTATTTTCAAGTCCTTGTTTGCAGTACAGTGCGGACCTACGATGCCATTGCGTTCGGACGCTGTGGTTTCTATAGGACCCTGTATCTCATTTTCGTAAAACCTTTGCAAACTTTTATTATCGTAACCCTTATCTTCTTTCCAAATATAAAAGTAATTTAAGGACTCTTCTGCGACAAGGACTATCAAAACCGGACTTCTATGGTGATGTGATTTATAAACATCGTAAGATTCTTGGTCATGATCACTTTCATACTATCTTTGTTAAACTTGTTAAAAAGTTTATTAAAAGAGGTTATGACACTATCATTTTGCAACGTACTGCATGCTTGGTGGTGGACCCTTTTACAGTTCGCCACTATGCTTTCCTCTTTAATTGTACGATGACCGGACAGGCTGTGGACCCTATGATGACGCCTACCTTAAGCCTATTGGGATGGTGGCTTTGATTTTTGTCTATGATTTTTTTGTCGTGCCCTTAATGATTTATTCTCTTGTTGCTCTGGCTTTTGCCAAGTCATTGAGTACCTTCATTGTGGCTTTCCTGGCTTTGTTTTTTTGTATTATATTTACACCAGCATATTTGTGTTTTACTTATATTGCCTATTGATACTGCCTTGTTGGTTAGAGATTAGATCATGGCGGGGATTTCTTTATTTACACTGTCCTGTTTTAATGGGATGACAGTAGAGTAAGTGTGAGGTTCGGTGAACCCTTGAGCCGGTTAAACCCCCAGTGGCCTACTTTTCCACTGACCGTTCTAAGGAGGTAGCCCTATTGTCAATCCTTTTGTGTTTGTGATGTCGTTTGCATTTATTATTACTTTTGCCTTCTTGTTTGTCTGTTTGCGTGCTTGTGTTTTGTGGTTGACTGTCCTCCTTGAATGCTACTTTCCCTGTCCGATCTTTTTATATTTCTGTTTACGTGAGATATACACTATTTAAAATAAAACCCGAGTATACATTTTCTTGGTACAACATGCCCATCTGATATCGCAGTATTTTTAATCTGAGCTTACCAATAATAATTATAATATTAATATATACAAATCGAGAAAAATGTCTCGAGCAGAGACAGGGAACTGTTTTCAAGTTATATGTACCACTATTATTTTAAAATCTGAAATTGTATCGTACGATAACGTACATTGTCGAGAATATACTTGTTCGTCTTGCTTAACGTTCATTGTTTATAAACGAATCTCGGCAAGTTCTTGTTTCTTCAAACGCTATAATCACAACCTATTGTTTCTTGTTTCATCAAATGCTGAAATCACACCCGTTTGTTTAGTTCTGCGTGTCGGCCGTAAAAAGTCGTCCCGACCACAAATCAGTAGTGTTAATACATACTGGTCCAATCGTTGTGGCTATAAAGCCGGTGCTAGGAGGCGTGAGAGGTGTTTCACTTTACATTATCTGTCATGAACAGATTCAAAAATCCGAGTCGGCTACTTTTATATCTTGTTTATGTTTGTTGCTTCCAAGGGATCCATTTTTCAGTATTTATTCAATAAAATAAAATAAAAATCGTTTTTTGGAGCTGCTGCAAAAGCACACTAGATTGTTTCACATCTTCCTGAGATGGTGTAAATGGCATAGCAGAGTTGAGTCTAGACGATAAATGACCCATTACGATAATACATTTTGCAAGAAAATACAATACCATAGACGTATTGGAAATCAGCCAATCTCATTAAAATCAGACCCTTAATCACCCTAAGATACACTACGCTACAAAGGATCTGACAACACTGCATTGGAGGACACGTCAGATTGACATTACGATTAGCCAATCAGATTTCAGCCTAAAAATTGCATTGACAAACAAAAGACATTGATTTAAACATATTTTATTGCCATATATGTACAAGTACAATGCAATCGGGTCATCACAAGTGCTACCCACATTAGTTACGGCCCTTCCCTACAATGGAGTTTTAACAAATATAATGAATGGCAATTGCTATTAACGCGTATCAATAAACTGGATTAACTACAGCATGATATGTAGTAGAACACGTTAAGATAATAAGAAAATAGAAATAAAAAATAAAGAAAAAGTAGAAGTGGAAGAAAGAATAATGCAACACATGTGGCATTGCTCGGGTTGATTAGACAGATAAAACGTAATGGCAATCCTAAGTTTTGAACAGAATTAAAAATCAAACCATTTTCTTGTGTTGTAAGATCTATCCTTCCAAACAATAATGTATTTGAGCTTAAAGGATGAAACGAACGTTTCTCTCAACAGTGAATTGCATACATTCAAAGAAGAAATGATTTGCATCTTCATTACCCTGACCGCAAATGCATTGAGGCGATTCGCGTAAATGATTTTGAAAAAGATTATTATTGAGATTACTACATGAATTTCTTATCCTAGCATGCATAACAGAAACGAGGAACATTTGAATTAGTAAACATTATTCGCATAAGCTGACCTTTGAATATGTTTCATGAGCCTGAATTCCTAATATTTAAAGGTAAATAATTCCAGAGTTTCATAGCTGATGAAATAAATGAATTCATAAAAATAGAGGTTATAACTGAAGTCTGCGAGAAATTTTCTGCGTTCCTGAGGGGATATGGAGTCCCTTTCGCTACGGTTCTTGGCAGTAGATTTGCCAGGTATTCAGGCACTGTTCCGTTTTTCACTTTATATACAACAGAAAGTTTGTGTAACTTACGCCGTTCTGATAACGTTAGCACCCTATTTCATTCATTAAATTAACAATAGATACCGAACGGGTAAGACCGGTCACAATACGCACAGCTTTTTATATTGTATTTTTTTCAAGTTTAATTTTTTCATATTCGCTGCAGCCATCCCAAACAATAGCAGCATATTCTAAGATTGGACGGACATACGATAAATAAATTTGATTTAATGCCTTACGACTTAGTGTAAATGTCAAAAGCCTTATAGTTCCAATGATTTTGGAAGCCGTAAGAGAGATATTTTTGATATGCATATGCCATTTGCTATCATGGCTCAAAGTAAGGCCTAAATGTTTATGGTGTTCAACAAACGACACCTGGGTGTTGTCTAAAATAAGATTAGGCCGACGCTGTTCATTGTTTTTTGAAAAAATAATGATTCAGCTTTACTGGCGTTTAACTGAACTAATCATGTTTTTGACCAATTTGAAACAATGTTTAAATCATGGTTTAGAATACCCTCCATATCATCAATTCTTGAAGTGGATACTGAAAAAGAACTATCATCGGCAAACAAACGAGCTATGCTTAACATATTTTCGGATATATCATTAACATATATTAAAAACAAAAGGGGTCCGAGCACAGAGCCTTGAGGAATGTTTTTAATTTCAGATAACGCGTTTCCGACAAATACTTCTTGCCTTCTATTATTAAGATAACTTTCAATCCAAGAAAGTAATTTACCATAAACTCCATTTTGCTTAAGTTTAAATGATAGCGCTTTATGCCGTACCCTATCAAAAGCTCTAGAGATATCTGCGAATACAATACACGTATATTGTTTGGCGTCAAAAGCTTGACAAATATTATGATATATATCGATACATTGATGAACTGTCATTAATATGTAAATGGTTATAAATAAACTTATTTTCCCTGCACAACTTAGCAGCGAGATCGTCTATAATTAGTCGAAATATATGTAAGACCTCTTTTGAAAAGTGGCATAACGTTTGCAAATTTCCAAATGTCCGGAAAATAAGATTCGTTCAACGATCTGTTATATAGAATACAAAGAGGTTTGCAAATCGTTACAGATGTTTCCTTCAGTACCTTTTGACTTATTACATCGTTTCCTGTTGCTTTGTTTACGTCTAATATTTTTGGAATATTCATAATTTCGGATTCGGTAACAAAAATATTGTCTAAACAGGCATCTGTTTTTGTAACAAAATTTGGTAAAACTGCGTTCATTTCATCGATTCAGGCAATTGAAACAAACAAATCATTTAAACAGTTTGCTTTATCAACATCAGATACAGAATATATTATTTCTCCGTTCGATAATGTAGTTTTTAATGGGGCTATAGATTCAGATTGTTTATTTGACTTAATATGGTGTTTTAAAAATTTTCAATATTGACGAGGATTGTTTGAGCTGGTTTCGATTAATGTACTTTCTATATTATTGAAAAAACGTTCTTTAGCATATTTTTTTAAATTATTAACTTTATTTCTGAGACGTTTGTATGATATCCAATCCGAATTAGAACGAGATTTAATTGCGATACGTTTTTTTTTGGTCACGTTGTCTTGAAGTTCGACGAATCTCAGAATCATACCAAGGTTTATCATTCGGTCGTATAGTTACTTGTTTAGAGGGTATGAATATTTGAATTAATTCCATAAACTTACTCGTAAAATCATTGCACGCAACTTCTAAATCATTATTATGAAGAAAGGACCAATCAATATCTTCTATGAGTCTGTTTAATTTGATAAAATCACCATTTTTATAATTCCAAATTTGTCTTGTGAATGATGATGTAATAACTTGATTAAAATTAAAACAAATGTATGTACCGAAATGGTCAGTAACGTCACGTGGTGTTACAATAATACCAAAGTCATGTGCTTTAACAGAATCTGACATAACTACTTGATCAATTAAAGTTGAAGAATTGTCAGTGACTCGGGTTGGTTTTGTAATTACGTTAGTGAGATTATTAATCAACATTATATCTCTCAGTTGGTGATTATTCAAGTTTAACTGGTCCTCATTTACATCTCCAACTACAATTATACTCTTTGCTCTTTCTAACGATTGCTCAATACTTAAATAAAATCTGTTCCAGAGGTCTACATTACTATTTGGTTGACGATACACGGTGAATATAAGTATGGTTTCGTTACGATCTTTAATTTCAATCCATACAGATTCTGGTAAAATATGTTCGAGTTCATGTACTCTGTTGGATATTATATTTGTCGAAACATACAATAAAATACCTCCAGAATTAGCAGTGCTGTCTTTCCTATGAGTAGTAACAAAATGTTCAATAAGTAAGAAATCGTCAGTTATTTCATGTGTAAGATGTGTCACGGTAAAACACAACATATCAAAGTCAGTATAATTATCCTTAATAAATTCAAGTTTATTTCGAATGCTTCTAATATTAAGATGAAATAAAGTTAAGCTAGTATCAGTTGACATTGATGGACCTGGATTTACTTCTTCATCTCCAGAAGTACTGATTAATGATAAAGCAACTAGTGCAAATCTTAAATTTAAAATACTTAATTTTAAATACTCCGTGACATTTTTTAACATAAATCGCAAACATTTAGCTAAACATGATAGTATATAAACAAAACAGTTTAACGGTGTCGTTATAAATGTCATTTTCCTGGGAATGCCACTACAGATACAATGAAAGAGGCCAATAGCCACCCTCCAACACATTATATCGTTATCCATTGGGCAATAAAGACACACTCAACATGTAACACATGTATATTGAGGGTGGCCAACCTAGTACAACCAAGACGCCTGAGTCAACAAACCGAGCAAGGAAATGTGCATCTACAAGGAAAGGGAAAATAATAGAAATAGAGAGTATCGTAACAAAAAAACATGTAATACAAAGAAGTTCATACTACTTATCGAACTCGAAACGAGCGAAGATCATACAGAAAATCAGATAACTTAAGTTAAGTTGGTGCATTCACTAAATACTTGATAATGTGACATTTAACTAATATAAAGACTGACTTGTCATTATCGTCATCAAAACATATAAACATAGTCATCATCCATAATTACAAAACAATAAAAATCATCATAATCATTAATATTATCGTCACCTAATTGGCAATACCATTATCATCACATCAATCCAATCATCACCACATTAACATAATTATCAGAAGACAAAAGACATCAACCATTGTTGAATATTTGCTGAATAAAACCAAGATTGGTTAACGGAATCCAATAGCGGTACAAAAAATAAATAAATACCACTTCGTAGGATGAACTCGTAACCCACACTAAAATTACATTCGCGGGTAATAATAACAGAACGTCGCTATCAACTTCGCTAAGCGGACAGGATGTTTTGATGCGTACTATATAGAAAACGTAATATTGCAATAATCTCGGTAATTACCGCGCCCATGATTTTCTTCGTATTCTTGCTGTAAAACATGCCATTTAGTGCATTTCTTTGTATTTATCGTGCAAATTACAGCATTAACACACGGCGACTTTACCTTTTTTTCGGATATATGTGTTTTATGTGGATTATCGTTTGTTCAGTTCACTCGAACATCATCTTAAGTTCATATGATACGCGCGATTTCATTGGTTGAATTTAGTCGATCTTCTCACAAATTAATATTGATAAGATAAAAGGTCGATCTGACGTGACCTACAAGGCAGTGTCAGATCCTATAGCGGAGAATATAGTAACGAAACGACAGATTTTTTGTCCATTGTATACAATATATAATACAGTCATTTGAATTAAAATAAGTATAAAGGTCGAACAGGAAACCCCAAAATATGAAGAAAAAAAAAAGGTCAACAATACCCATGATCGAAATTACACTGATGAATGAATGACACATAAATAGGTCATATTGTGCGCGAAAACCGACGAAAGATGAAAAAATTAAGTAGTAATTAAAAATTAATGTAAATATATCAAGATAAAACTATTAAAAAATAAGGGATGATATGGTAGTAATAAAAACTATATATGTAAATCAACAAATGCCCGTCATCGGGTATATACACAAGTAAATATATATAAGAACACATTATAATGATTTATATAGTCTGATTTCTTTGAGGAAATCTAAAACAAGACTAAAATCTATACTATCAAATAATTCTTTCATAGTATTAACATTGTAGTACCTTTGACGCATACGATCAAATTCTACACATTCCAACACATTCCAACACGATTCTGGTAATTGCTCAGCTTGTAATAAATATGAATGAGTATAACGTGTATGCCCTATCCTGCACCGGGCTAGGACAACTTCTTCTCGACGAATGGGTCTACTAGAAGAACGCCATTCTGCAAGTAACGGTTTAATTGAATGGAGTTTATTGTTAACTGACGGCTTGCCAAGAGTTACGAATAAATGTGTTAATACAACTTTTAAAATCAGTATAAGGTGATTTAGCATTAGATATATGTAAACCTAATGCTGCTTTAGCAGCACTATCAGCTCTATCATTACCACGTATTCCTACATGGCTTGAAAGCCGGCAAAAAATAATAACATTATCAACTATAAGAAAATTGTACTTTTCTAAAAGCTGAAGCAGAACTGGGTTATCATGTTTCATATAACCCAGTGCTTGAAGAGATGAAAGGGAATCAGAAAATATTACAAAATTGTCATCATCAGATTCCTGAATATAATTTAAGGCAAGTTCAATTGCCTTAAGTTCAGCCGAATATAATACTCTACATTTTTCTTGGCACAGCATCGGCAGATATTTGTATCTTTGTGCTTACTTAGAAGATGTCTATTTTTTTTTAATATCCACAGTTGTATAAGACGATAACGTAAATGGTGGCGAATATACTTCTTTTCGATAAAGTTTTACAGAGCTCTCAAGAATAAAGATTGTTTGAATGTGTGGCTACATTCCCTTTATTTTTTACGAGCATGACGCAATCAAAATTTACGCAATTTGCCGATCTCATAACATATTTACAAATAAGATACATATACTGATATGTACCACTGTAACTGTAGCGGAGTGTGTGGTCCAGTGGTAGAGCGCTGGACTCCAGATCGAAAGTGCATTGGTTCAATCCTTCTCGTGGCCATGCTATTTATCCTTGAGCAAAATAATTCACATTGCTTAGTACTGATTCACCCAGGAAGTCATAGAGAGTGATTAATATAAGTGATATGAATTTGTTTCGTAATCCATGTAAAAGAAATATGTTTAAACTAATTGTAATGATACTACATAATAATGCGACCATAGCAATGTGACATCAGTGTTGCTAAGGTGTTCAATGAGGTGTTGCTGTATTTCATAGTAATGTAACGGCAGTGTTACCACATGCAAGGATCTCACAACATAGGTAGGCACTATACACGAACTAAACTGCAAGGGGATTACAATGGAACAGGCATATTTATCTGTATCGAGTTTAGACCACCGACTTTCAAGCTCATTTGTAGAATGTGGTATGTCCATATATGACAATTATAATCTACATGTTATGGTTATTTAAAAGGACTGAACTATGAATTATGATGACAATTCATGCAATAGGACAATAAAATACAACTATTACAAAGTATAGTTGTTTGGTCATAAAATATATAAAAATACCACATTCATAATTAAAACAACATATAAGCTGGCCTTGGGAAATCAACAGCTTGATCATAACCAACGAAATGCTCGGAACTTGCATTGAAATAAAACCACTGAAAAGCTCTTGAATGTACTAACTTGCAGATTTAATTGAAATAACAATGCAAATTAGTCCCTAAGATACACTTGTCATTTTAAGCTTGATGGTTTTCACATTACGGCCATCAGATTTATACCCTTGAGTTGCATCCTGTCGAACATTAACTGTCAAAAAATGATCATATACAATATCAGATAAGAGAAAAAAAGGCATCTAGAATGTTCATCAATTACCACGGACAATGGCAGGTATATCACGGGGGTTGTTTACAATAACACTTTTCAGAAGTCTACCGTTTATGACAGCAGTGGAAGAAGCATGTTTCATTAAGGATATAAAAGAATCGTGCAATGTTTTCAACGTCGCCAAATACAACGCATTGTTAAAATCTAAAAAAAAAACACAGATAGAACAAACATAGTGCAAATAATAGGACTGAATTCGATATGTCTACGGGCTATGAAAAACTTTAGGCTTGTTAAAAGTGCGTGAAACCCAAAATGATATTCAATTCTCAAATGAAACAACTGCCCGGTTAACATCTGCATCCGATAGATAAAACAAAGAAAAGTAATCAACTCATACTCATCATGTAGAGTTATTGAACTTTATTATGTCAAAATAATTGCATTTCATTGGTATCGGATTTTGCTTTTGCATTTATTGAGCACTTAAACTAGCATTTTTACAAGGTATGCATGAGTCGGGCCACAAGTTCTTGCAACATTAGTTTTGACACTTCACAAAACAAATTGATTTACAATAACAATTAAACGGACATTGCTATAGTAAATACAGTTCATACGGAGAAAACAAAGGCGTATAAAGGGACTACGATAATTTGGTGAAAGGAAACCGCTAGATTTTCGTCTCCAGCCTAGACGAAGCTGAAAATGAAAACTGATTTGAATGTCCAAAGTTACACACACATCTATAAGCCAAAATTAGTTCTTTACATAGGTCATATATTTTCACACATGGTAATACTCCAGCTGTATTGTGTTTGAAGACAAACTAGATTTTCATTTTTGAAAACCACGGCCCAGTTGTTCAAAAAACGGTTAGCTTAATCCTTCGTTGTAAACTTTCAAAGTACATTTCTCTTAAAAATATGTTTTATAGTGCTAAAAGTTTTTAATTTTCATTTCTTCTTAGCATAATGCTTTCACATGCTCAATTTCTGGTAGAAACATTCAGAGAGATTGAAATTTTGACTTAACCGATCTTTGAACAACTGGGCCCAGGGGTCGTATTCATAATGCTTTTTAGCAATGTCTTGACTTAAGACACATTTTATCAATTGTTAAAGCACCATTTTCTATCGAGTTAAGACGTTGTCTTAATATTGTTGATAAGTTTATGGATAAATAAAACCTAAAGCTAAATGTCATCTTGAAATAGATGCCCTGTAGTGTCCCTGAGAGGTTAAAAGGAATATTTAAAAACATGTAAAAATGTTAAATTTTGACTTAAGTAATATTTTCCACTTAAGCTGCTTTATGAATACGAGCCCCGTGAATAATACAACATGTTACTCGCGGGCCTATAGCCAAGGCATGCATTTCAGTATATACCGAAAGTATTTATATTTAATTAATAGAATGATGCATTTGTGCTAAATACCTAAAACTTAGTTTCCGTGATTTATAAAGTCCGTAAATCCCCATAATTGTCCGTGTTCAGTTCGGCACAAATATTCACCAAATATAGTTGTTATAGTGAGAATGTAAGTATGTTTATCTGAAAATGGTCCCATATTTGGGTTTACACTTTCAAATATACCGAAAGGTAGGGGTTCGGAGGTTAGGGGTTCGATGTGGTATGGGAGTGGGTTTTATACCCTTTGAGAATGATAAAATGTGAATTATTTCGCCAGTGCATGTATTTAAGCAACCAAATATTTTCTAACAATACATTGCTATAATATCAATGTATAAAAACAATAATAATCAACAAATAACAGTTTTTTTAGTAATTATACAGTTTTATCATTTTAGTAGACGGTGCGGGGTTCGGGTTCGGGAGTGGGTTTTATACCCCTTCCCTCTGGAGACCCTTACTATATAGTCACACGTCATTTACTTAAAATAAGGGCTTATGTCTTGTGTTTTTTTTCTAGAATATACTTATAAACATGATAAAGGTGTTTAGTGATTTACGTGAGAAATGCAATATATTTTGATAGAATTAAAACCCGCATATATTTTCCTCGGTGCAACATGTTCATCTGACATCCACAGTATTTTCAATCTGAGCTTACCAAAGGAAATTATATTAATTTATGCAAATCGCAAACAAATAGGTCTCGCAACTTATGCAGACTGTATATAGCAGAGACATGGAATGCAGACTGTATATAGCCGAGACATGGAATGCAGACTGTATATAGCAGAGACATGTAATGCAGACTGTATATAGCAGAGACATGGAATGCAGACTGTATATAGCAGAGACATGGAACTGTCTCAAAAATGTTATAAGTATCCCTACTATTTAAAATCCGAAGTTTCATAGAACGATAACGTAAATGACGGTAAATATACTTTTTCGTCTTGCTCAGTGTTCATTGTTTATAAATGTATCGCATAAAGTTCTTGTTTCTTTAAAATTAGTCATCACAACTTCAATAAAATATACTAAATATTGAATATTTAGATCTCAGAATAGTCGTTTTCAGGGGGGCTGCTGCAGTAGCACAGTAGATTACGTCCAATCGCCTGAGATGGTGTAGCTATAATTAATGAGTTGATGAGTCATTACAATAATAATGTTTGGAAGGAAAGACAAACCCTGGGACTTATTTGGAAGTGTTTTATTTGAATAATACTACATCAGATATGCGATAAATTATAAATGTGATATTACAGAGCTATCTGATCAATCCTACTGGCCTGTCAAATCCGGCGTATTGTGCCTTGAATAAACCAATTAGTCTACCAAAGTGTCGTAAACAGGAGACAAATACTTTGCTAACCGAATTATATTTCTACCGCAAATAAATAATTTATCAATTTATAACAAGTCATTGTACAATAAATTCGTTTATGATACGACGGATATATGGGGATTGCGAAGCAGCGGAATAAACTAAAACAGAATTAGAATCCGAGTACATTTCTCTACGCATAGCATCGACAGTATTTTGTATGTATGTGTGTGTATATTCATTCAAATGTCTCCCAAGCTCTATTCAGTCGTTACAGAGCAGGGCCATTGCAATGTTTTTAAGTTATATGTACTCGCCTTTTGTAAATCCAAAGCTCTATGTGCATTGTCTATATCGCAGCAAGTTCTCGTTGTTATCACATATTCAGCATTTTACTGAGCCACTTATTTAGGGAATAACTAGCGGCATTGCAAGGAACGAAACGTCCATAGACGTATTAAAACCATCAAACATATAGATAGAATTAAAATCACCAAGCTGTTGCGATGATGAATCCCATAAGTGTCGTCACCAAAACCGCGACTTCAGAACTATGCTCGATAGAGCTTTTATTTTACAACTCAGCCTTAGTGTGATAATGTGACATTACAATCTCAGTAAATCGTCCTAGCCTGTCATATATGGCTTACTGAGTCTTGAATAAAACAATGACTCTGCAAGGCAACGCTATCAGGAGACAAGTGTTTTGTTAACCGAATTCTATTTGTACCGCAAATAAATAATTAACCAACAAATAACAAGTCAGTGTTCAATAAATTCGTTTAGAGTATAGCGGATATTTTTTTAAGTTAAATTTACCCATTGTTTTCAAAATCCGAAGTAGTAGAGTACGATAACGTAAAGACAGGTATATTTTATTTGCATTGTATACAATATATAATACAGCATTTTGAATTAACAAGACCCTTGCTCAACATATAACTGGTTAAAATACTTGTTCGTCTTACTCAATGTTCATTGTTTATAAATGTATCGCAGGATGTTTTGTTTCTTCAAACGCTGTTATCACATGTTCTGCTTGTTACTGATCCGATTATGTACGGAATATATCACGGCATTGCAAGGAAAGACACGTCCATAGAAGTATTACAACTAACGAAAGCATAGATACAATTGAAATCACCGAACTGTTGAGATGATGAAGCCCATAGACTGAGCTAAAATGTCGACACGAAAACCCCGACTTCAGAACATTATTAGATTTGATTTTACAACTCATTTTTAATGTGATAATGTGACACTAACGTCTCGGTAAATCGTCCTAGTCAGTCATATCCGGCTTATCCCGTCTTGAATAAAGCAATGAGTCTGCCAAGGCAACATGATCAGGAAAAAATAATTTTGTTAACCGAATTCTATTTGTACTGCAAATAAATAATCAACCAACAAATGACAAAGAAATATAAAAAAATCGGACAGAGAAAGTAGCATTCAAGGAGGACAGTCAACCACAAAACACAGAAACAAACACGCAAACAGACAAACAAGAAGGCAAAAGTAATAATAAATGCAAACGATATCACAAACACAAAAGGGTTGACAATAGGGCTACCGCCTTGGAACGGTCAGTGGCAAAGTAGTCTCAAAGTCGAGGTTCAATGCATTGGTTTATCATATATGCGATTCGAGCTTCCACAACACTTACTGTAGTAATCATCCTTTTTATTATACACGTTCATAATACTGCTCGTACAAAAACACTGTATTGACAAGTTGGCAACGAAGTCACTCGAAGAAGGCTATCTTTAGAAGTATGTTGAAATCAAATCAGAAAAAGCTAGTACCAATAAAAGTGTGTGTATTTCAATGTATAAAAGGAGTTTGAATGGTTTGTTACGTCATTTTAGCACATGTTAGGTCATAAATGACGGTCGATTTCTTTTGCAGTAGAGGTAGACCACTCCATTTTTTCCGGGTAAAACCCGGTAGTATCGTATACCTTCCGCCATCTATAATAATCGACACTTTCTCACTTGAAAAGTCGAGCTCCCAGTGGGATTCGAACTTGCAGTGGTGAGAGGCGAGTAATATTTAGTTGCAGCGTATTTACTATCCCGGTGACAGTGGGTGGGGTGAGTGCGGGGTGAGGGCTTCATGAAAAAGATGCTCGAAATGGGGATATATATTTTTTGCGTCAACAAGGGAGCTATTAGTACCAACATTATTAATATAGATATAAAAATCGAACAGGAAAATTAGCATTCAAGGACGACAGTCAACCACAAACACTTAAAGAAACAAAGAACACATTTAAAGATGAATAAAAGGCCAAATAAGACATCACAAACACAAAAAGGTTGACAATAGGGCTACTACCTTGGAACGGTCAGTGGCAAAAAAGGCCGCTGGGGGTTTAAACCAAGTTCTAGGGTGCACCAAACACTTACCCTACTGTCAACCCAATAAAACGGGACAGTGTAAATAAAGAAATCCCCGCAATGAACTATTCTCTAACCAAAAAGCAGAATTACTAGGCAATGTAAGTAAAACACACAAAGATGCTCGTGTATATATAAATACAAAAAAACAATAGCCTAGCAAGTCACAAAGAAGGTACTCATTGACTTGGGGGAAGCCAGAGCAACAAGAGAATAAACCATTGAGGGCACGACAAGACAACACAGAGTACGATAATGGACCTTTGGTAACGACCGAAAACGACACATACGAAATATTGCAGTCTCGGTTTGATGGAGACTGTTCATGAGCGGTAGTAAATTATACTAGCTACCGCTCACGCCCTCTAGCCCCGGGTTGAGCAGAACTCAATATTAATAAAATCAATAGTACAAAATGTTAACCATCCCGAAGATGGCATGCATATGGCGGTGGACATGGAGTATCTTTCTTCCCCATGTCGTACGGCGTATGGTCCCAGTATCTTAATAAAATTAAATGCCCCGAAGAGCGAAATAAACATAATGGAATTTAGTTGGGAGCAGCGGTTATGAAGCCTGCATATCACAAGTAACAGTCAAAAGACTAAATTAAAAAGCAGACAACATATCCTAAGTGGTTTAAACAATACCCAGAGCGTTTAATCGGCCGGAGTAGTGGAATCACTGAATCGAAAATTAAGTAAGAAAACAAAAAGAAATGAAAAAGTACCACCAATAATTAAATATAAGTATCGGGCTCAGCAATCTCCAAAGATCGAATGAATAACAGTACTAGACTGCAGACAAAATCAAACGTGACCGTCCTGTTGGGCTTTAGGTAGACGTCATCACAGGGTTCTCAGCCTGTCCGGTCATCGAACAGTCAAGGAGGAAAGAATAGTGGTGAACTGTAAATGGGTTCACCACCAAGCATGCAGTGCGTTGAAAAATGATAGGGTCCTAACCCCTTAGTTTAAACCTTTTAACAAGTTAAACAAAGATAGTATGAAAGTGATCATGACCAAGGATCTTATGATGTTTGTAAATCACGTCACCATAGAAGTCAGGTTGTGACAGTCATTATCGCAGAAGAGTTCTTAAATTACTTTTATATTTGGAAAGAAGATCAGGGTTACGATAATAAAAAATTTAAAGTTTTTACGAAGTTTGGGGTAACGGTAACCCTGATGGAGTAGCTTATTAGTTATACAAAGATTACGAATATTAAAGTCCTCAACTCGAGTACAAGCTCTAGAAAAACTAATAAGTTGAGACACATACACCCCATAAGAAGTTGCTCGGGGAACATCACCATCTAAATGGGGATAATTAACAATATCAAAATTAAAATCATCTCTCTTATCATATATTTTGCTAATTATTTCGCCCTTTTCAATGGAGAGATTAAATCAAGAAAAAAAGCGTTAGTATCAGAAATATTAGCTTTGTTAAGTTGAAGTTCTTTAGGGTATACATGATTAACCACAGTAGAAAAGAAAGGGTTGTCAAAGTTTAATATGTCATCCAGATACCGAGAGGTGTCATTAAAGGCTTCAATAACATCTGCCTGGGTATCTGATGAAAGACTCAACATGAAATCTCTTTCATAGCAATATAAAAACAAATCGGCGGCAGGTGGTGCACAGTTCGTTCCAAAAGGGATACCAAGTTTTAGTATAAGTTTTAGGCCTGGGATTTAACCCACGATCTCCCGCATGCGAGGCGAAGGCTCTACCATTACGCCACTGCCACAGTTTGAATGCCGCCTAATTGTTATTGTTTAATTACATGAACAATTAAGCGAGTTCCATAGATATATATAACTGAACGAATGTATTTGCTATTATCACACAAGGCGTAATTGATCTTTAATTATTTTGACATTGATTAACCTGCTTGTTCTAAATATATATTCGATGTGATCACATTTGAAATGTAATTAAAGACATAACTTTTATGTTTGAGTACAGTCATATAAACTAAGTGTAAAGACTAGAGTTCTAACAGAAACAGTATATTAACCTTGCTTTTACAATTGCTATTGCAAAAAGATACGCAAAAATACCAACATAACAGGAAAAACGGTTGTTGTTAACATAAACATCATAAATAATATGAGACGATGGTTATAGTTAAAACCTTAATAAGGACTCAAAACACTGTTATCTCTTTCACAGAAGAAAGTAATTTCTTTTTACAGGATTTCCAATTACAAATATTGATTTATCCTTTGTTACCAGGCTCTAAATATACAGCATGTTAGGAAGAGATCAAAGCAGAAATGTTCATGTTGATGTAAGATTTCTAGCTAATTCTGCCTCATTTTACACATCACGGGTCTAATCACCACGGGGTTGTATTTTTGCCATGTTATTACGCTGAATTTTTATAGGTGCAAACATGAAATTTGAAAATGTTCAACCTAGTAAATATGTGTTAATTGTGTTTTAAAATGCAGATATTTCTATCTCTACGCCTAGAACAAAAACAGTACAATAGGAACTATGGAAAATTATTTTTGGTGTGAGACGATAAATATCAAACGAATTACCAGCAACATGCTAGCGGCTTCTCAAAGTTGGCGTGTTTTTGAAGTCCTGTTAATTTACAACGTTTTTTAATATTTCTTAGACACTCTAGTCAAAAGACTGCCGCTTGGAGGAAATAAGACGCCGTCGAATATGCGAATGTTTCTGATGTAAATACTCCCTCCGAGGCAAATAAAGTTATAATATTACGTTAAGCTCGGAATTACTGGAAGTGTTCATTGAGTCTTGCATCGTACGGGGTTTATTTCTCCCAGCTCATTCGTTTTGCGAGAGCTTACTTCTTCCGCAGGGTTTTCGTTATAACAAACTACGTAGATCTTTCTCAAAATTCTACCGCCGCAACGAAAACCTACTGGAGAAGTACAACAACTATCTTAAAACACTTCTGCGACTAGGAATATCACAACTCTTACTTTATGGAGATGTGGTCTCGACAGTTAAACTTCGACAGTTAAACAAATCTGGCGGGTTTCCTATTCACTTTTCAAAATTAATCAGAGAGTTCGTCAGAAAAGGGTACGACCCTTTAGTATTACAACGCACTGCATGATTGACCCCTCACTTTTCCCTTTTGCGATTACTGGACAACCTCTTCGGACTCTGTGATTGCACCTACTGAAATCCCGACCGAGGGAGGTAGGTGCATGAGCTTTCGTCCCCTCGGGTTTTCTGGTCGTACCCTAGATTTGTTTTCTCTTTGGCTGCAACTGTTGTGGTTGTTCAGTACAATTCTGGATACATCCTGAGATGTTTCTTATTTTGTATTTTATATAGCTTTACAACAACATTTTAGTGTTTCCTTTCCAAGTTTCTCTGGATGTGGACTTTATTGTTAGAGAATTCCTTTTGATGGGATGTAGTTTTGTTAACACTGTCTTGTCTATTTGGGCACTGAAGACAGGATAATAGCGAGGATTGTGTACAGATTCCAGCTAACCTGTAGGCCTTATTGCCTTTCTGTTGTATTTTGTCTTTTGCATTGTATCATTAATTATATATTGCTCCTTGTCTGTAGTACAGTGCGGAGCTACGATGATATTATGATTGGACGCTGTGGTTTCTATAGGATCCTATATCTAATTTTTGGGGATCTAGATATCCGGTAATCCTCATTTGTACTTATTGACGGTGTTTATCATGATATGTTTGCATAGTTATATAATGCTGCTTTAATCGCTGCTTTAATCGCTTATATTTGAAAATAACTATTCCAGAATACAGTGAAAGGTAGCTGATTATTTTAACGTCGGTCTCAAATATTCATCATTGATCATAAGTATACATTCAACACATTAAAAACAGTAGCAAAATGGCATTGTTATCGAGTACCCATTCACATGCTTATCAAAATATAATTAGTAAGTATAATAAGTTACGGAAATATCCTATTTTTATCCTAATTGGAAAAGTGTAATAGTTGACATGTATGAATATATATGCAAACAACTGTTTATGATATGTTTGTTTAAAGTTATGTACAATTTTGTTTGAACTCTCCGTACTCTTCCACGTGAAAACGGATACCATTTCACAGTTTCCTATCTATGTATCATTATGTCTGGCTTAAATAACACCACCAAACACGTAGGTGCAACTGTACAAACTCTACCTTTGAATAAAGAATACATGAATATTATATATGCATGCAGCCTTGATCAAATTGAGATTTTATTTGCAGAAGTGAACAAAATACAGCTGCAGTGAGGGAACCAATTATGCGTATATCGCGCATTATCATTCCTGTTCAAAAATAAATAATTTCAGAAACAGAATAATGACAAACGGTCTTCACTGTTTCATGGTAATCAAGACGTGTTTAACAATGCCAAACCATTGTAGAAACAAACGCATGTTTCGAGATACATTTCTGGGAAAGCTGGTATCTGTTGAGATTTTTAAAACATAATAAAAAACTTACTTTATTTGAGGAAATGTTAAGGGTACGACCTTGGAAACGCCATAAGAATCAAGACAATTTGTCTTGCTATTCAGATACCTTTTAAAAATTGTTTTTTTACACTTAAAGGGAATCGGAATGTTCATTATTTTAAGTTAAACTGTCGGATAAAAGTATAGTTTTATCAGCACGAGACAATAAACAAATATCTTTATATCTTTAAAATGACTTTCTATTCAAACTGTTGTTTGCAACGTGACCAGCCCACGTAATTTTAAACATTTTAATATGGGAACTTTGTTATTGTTTTGGAAACGTGTACAAGTATGCGTCAAATCAGGATCAAATAAGTGCGATGTACGTACGTCAATAAATACTGAAAAGGTGATCCCTTGGAAGCAGCAAACACAAATAAGAAAGAAAAGTAGCAGACTCGGTTTTATTGAGTCTGTTCATGAGAGGTAATTGTAAGATGTCACACCTCTCACTGAAAAGTAGCACACTCGGTTTTACTGAGTCTGTTCATGAGAGGTAATTATAATATTCAACACCGCTCATGCCTCCTAGCACCGGCTTAAGCGATATTATACTTTGAAGCAACACAGAATGGGCTTGATGGTCCCAAAGTACCAGTAAATGATAACACTACTGATTTGTAGTCGGGCCAATTTTTTACGGCCGCCACACAGCTCTAAACAAACGCTAGAGTGAATGTCAATAAATACTGAAAATGTGATCCCTTGGAAGCAGCAGCCACAAGCAAGAGAGAAAAGTAGCAGTGTCGGTTTTATTGAGTCTATTCATGAGAGGTAATTATAAGATGCAACACCTCTCACTGAAAAGTAGCAGACTCGGTTTCATTGCGTCTGTTCATGAGAGGTAATTATAGGATGCTACACCTCAAGTCAGCATTATACGCTTTTTCATCGTTCCATTTTAATGGTAGACGTGCAAGATAAACTGAAAAAGGATAGTACAGGTCCATACTGAGTATGCATGTTTACATCTAAATGCATACACAGTGTGTACGTTTACATCGGACTAACAGTGATTTTAAACAAGTCAATACAGAATGTGTATGTTTACATCTTCCTAGCATGTGATTGCGTACATGTCCATACGGAGTATGTTAACATCTGGCTAGCATGTGATTGGGTACAAATCAATACGGCGTATATTAACATCTGGCTCGCATGTGATTTTGTACAAGTCAATACGGCGTATGTAAACATCTGGCTAGCATGTGAATGTGTAGAAGTCAATACGAAGTATTAGTATGTTAATGGATACAATTCCATACAGCGTATGCATGTTGACATCGGACTAAGTACATATAGAGTTTTTATTTTTACACCTGGCTAGCATGTCAATGCGTACAAGTCAGTACAAAGTTTGTATATGTATACTTGACTAGCATGTGAATGGGAACAAGTCAATACAAAGTTTGTATGTTTGCATCTGACAAGCATTTGAATGGGTACAAGTCAATACAGAGTGCGTATGCTTACATCTGACTAGCATGTGAATGGGTACAAGTCAATACAGAGTTTGCATGTTTACATCTGGCTAGCATGTGAATGGGTACAAGTCAATACCTAGTTTGTATGGTATGTGAATGGGTACACGTCAATACAGACTTTGTATGTTTACATCTGGCAAGTATGCGAATGGGTACACGTCAATACAAAGTTTGTTTGTTTACTCTGACTAGCATGTGAATGAGTAAAAGTCAAAACAGAGTTTGTAGGTTTACATCTGGCTAGCATGTGAATGGATACAAGTCAATACAGACAGATAAAAATATCGGACAGAGAAAGCAGCATTCCAGGACGACAGTCAACCACAAAACACAAAAACAAACACGAAAACAGACAAACGAGAAGGCAAAATTAATAACAAATGCAAGCGACATCAAAAACACAAAAGGGTTGACAATAGGGCTACCGCCTTGGAACGGTCAGTGGCAACAAAGGCCACTGGGGGTTTAAACCGGTTCTAGGGTGCACCAAACCTCAAAATTACCCTACTGTCATCCCATTAAAACAGGACGGTGTAAATAAAAAAATCCCCGCCATGATCTAATCTCTAACCAGCAAGTCAGCATCAATAGGCAATATAAGTAGGTTTGCATGTTTACATCGGCTAGCATGTGAATGGGTACAAGTCAATACAGAGTTTGTATGTTTACATCTGGCTAGTAAGTAAATGGGTGCGCGTCAATACAGAGTTTTATGTTTACATCTGGCTAGTATGTGAATGGGTACAAGTCAATAGAGAGTATATATGTTTACATATGACTTAGGACAGATTATATTTGTTTGCATCTGGCAGAGTACGTACAGAGTATATATGTTTACATCTCACTAAGTAAATATAGAGTTTGTATGTTTACACCTGGCTAGCATGTGAATGGGTACAAGTCAATACATAGTTTGAATGTTTACATCTGACTATCATGTGAATGGGTACAAAAAAGAGTATGATAATGGACCTTTGGAAACGGCCGAGCACGACACATACGAAACATTACAGTCTCGGTTTGATTGAGACTGTTCATGAGCGGTGGTGAAATATGCTAGCTACAGCTCACGCCCTCTAGCCCTGGGTTGAGCTGAACTCAATATTCATAAAAATCAACAGTACAGAATTTTAACCATCCCGAAGATGGCAAGCATATGGCGGTGGATATAGCAATATTTGTATCTTTATTTCATCCCCTATATCCAGCGGCGTATGGTCCCAGGATCTAATACAATTGTATGCCCCAAAGAGCGAAATAAATAAAAAGGAATTTAGTGTAGGTGCAGCGGTTATGAAGCCTGCGTATCACAAGTAACAGTCAAAAGACTAAATTAAAAAGCAGACAACATATCCTATGAGTGGTTAAACAATATTCAGAGCCTTGTAAGAAAACAACAGAAATTGAAAATGTACAACCGATCACTAAATATAAGTATCGGGCTCAGCGATCTCCAAAGATCGAATGAATAACAGTATTGATTGCAAGCGCGGGGAGACGTTTTACTGCCACCACACTGCACAAGCAACGCCACTGTGCTATAAAAAAAGAGTATGATAATGTACCTTTGGAAACGGCCGAGCACGAAACAGACGAAATATTGCAGTCTCGGTTTGATTGAGACTGTTATTGAGCGGTAGTGAAATATGCAAGCAACCGCTCATGCCCACTAGCCCCAGGTTGAGCAGAACTCAATATTCATAAAAATCAACAGTAAAGAATGTTAACCATCCCGAAGATGGCAAGCATATGGCGTGGTTATAGCAATATTTGTATCTTTATTTCATCCCCTATATCCAGCGGCGTATGGTCCCAGGATCTAATAAATTTGTATGCCCCGAAGAGCGAAATAAACAAAAAGGAATTTTATTTGGGAGCAGCGGTTATGAAGCCTGCAAATCACAAGTAACAGCCAAAATACTAAATTAAAAAGCAGACAGCATATCCTATGAGTGGTTAAACAATACCCAAAGCCTTTTATCGGCCGCAGTAGTGGAACCACCGAATCGAAAATTAAGTAAGAAAACAAAATAAATTGAAAATGTACCAACGAATACTAAATATAAGTATCGGGCTCAGCGATCTCCAAAGATCGAATGCATAACAGTACATATCGCAAGCGCGGGTAGATGTTTTACTGCCGCCACACTGCGCAAGCAACGCCACTGTGCTATAAAAAAGAGTATGGTAATGGACCTTTGGAAACGGTCTTGATTGATTACAAGTCAATACAGAGTTTGTATGTTTACATCTGGCTTGCATGTGAATGAGTACAAGTCAATACAACGTTTGTATGTTAACATCTGTCTAGCAGGTGAATGGGTACAAGTTAATACAGAGTATATATGTTAACATATGACTAAGTACAGAGTGTATTTGTTTGCATCTGGCATAGTACATACAGCGTATATACGTTTACATCTAAGTAAATATAGATTTTGTATGTTTACACCTGGCTAGCAGGTGAATGGGTACAAGTCAATACAGAATTTGCATGTTTACATCTGGCTAGCATGTGAATGGGTACAAGTCAATACAGAGTTTGTATCATTACATCTGGTTAGGTTGTGAATGGGTACACGTCAATACAAAGTTTGTATGTTTACTCTGACTAGCATGTGAATGGGTACACGTCAGTACAAAGTGTGTATGTTTACCCTGACTAGCATGTGAATGGGTACAGGTCAATACAGAGTTTATATATGGGGGCAGGGTGGGGGCGCATCATTGATATAGGTGTAGATTTGATCAAACAAAACAACACAGACATATGCAAAAAAAATAATTTTTGGCTGGTGGTGAAGATGGGGTGGGGGATGGTTAGGGGAGGGTGATGTGGTGGTAACATAGCTATATGTGTAAGAATTGACCAAAACAACACAGAAAATGTAAAACAAAATTCCATGTTTCGTGTGGGGGAGGTGAGGGTGAGGGGTGTTTGGGGGATCAACATAGCTATATGTGTAAGAACTGACAAAAACAACACAGAAATATGTAAAAAAAAAAAATCAAAAAAATCGAGTTTTGAGTAAAGGAGAGGGGTGGAGCGGGTGTCGGTGGCAGCATACCTATATGTGTAAGAATTGACAAAAACAACACAGAAATATGTAAAAAAAAAAAAAAAAAAAAAGGTGTTGAGTGGGGGAGGCGGGAGGGTTGAAGTCGGCGGGGAGCAATATAATTATATGTTTAAGAATTGACCAAAACAGAACACAAATATGTAAACAAAAATGGGGCGTGGGGGAGAATGTGTGGGTCGGGGTGAGGAGGAGGGAGCCCATGCCCTAATATGGGTGAAGTATGTATAAGATGCATAATGCTATAAGAAATCCCAGACCAAAATTATAGATATATACAACAGCTTACACGCAAACCTAGGTCTGCCTTTATTGCACATTTTATGGGTCATCACAATTTGGGTTCCATGAGAGCCCAGAATTTGCAAAAGACAAAATCACTTACGCAATCCTTTACTATATACTATAAGGAAACCAATTCCCAAATTCAGTTGAGCTAGGGCAAGAAATGTATAAAAATAAATACATATACCTATAAACACAGCTTACACGCACAATTTTATGTCAAATAGACACATTATAAGGGATCCCATGGGTTACAGGAACCAAAATTGCTCATGCAGTCCTTAAGATAATGCCTTAAGAAAGCCCATGGCCAAATTTGGTTGTGCTAGGATAAGAAATGTAAGAGATATATACCTATAAACACAGCTTACACGCAAATCTTAATGTGGGACGCCGACGCCGGGGTGATTAGATAACCTCTCTTATTCTTCAAATAATCGAGCTAAAAATGGCATTTTTAGGGCAAAGAAAGTGGCCATAACTACGGCGTCCAGTCTGGTTGGTTTTTGAACTCGTCCAAGGTTTCATTGCTTTTAACAACCCGTGCAAGTTTGGTCAATATCAAATAATAACTGAAGGTGCTAGAGTATTCAAAAGTCCAAATATGACTTTTTCAGAATAACAAGGGCCATAACTCCACTGTTACTAATCAAATGTGCCTGGTTTCAAACTTGTCCGAGCTTTTATTGATATTAACAAGCTGGTAAAATTTCGCATAGATCGGATGAAAAATGAAGGCCCTAGCGTCTTAACGAGGCAAACTATAGAATGTTTAACTAAATCAAGGGCCATAACTCCGCTGTTACAGGTTTAATCTGGCTGGTCTTCGAGCTTTTTCGAGCTTACATTGACATTAACAATCTGTTAAAATTTGGTAAAGATCGAATGAAAATTGAAGGACCAATCGTCTTAACGATGTACACGTTAACAGACGGACAGACGACAGTCGACGGACAACACAACATCCCATAAGCTCTGCTGGCCCTTGGCCAGTAGAGCTACAAATCGAGTTTCGAGTGTGGGGTGGGTGGGTGGGGGTGGGTGGCAACACAGCTATATGTGTGAGAATTGACCAAAACAACACAGAAATATGTAAAAAAAAAAAAAAAAGCTTCATTGCCTGTTCAACTTTTATAGCTACTTTTATGATAAGGACGCCATTATAATCTTCAAAATGAACGCTAGACACATTTGCAAATTTGACGCAAAATCTGCAGACAACAGATCCGCTGGGTCTTAATGGTCATATTTTATTAACAAGGAAATATTTCAAAGACCCTAATATTTACATTGTTTCTATATCTTTTATTCGAAAACGTAAATCTAGGTCTCATGGTTGTAGACGTACTGGTAACATCGAACGTAAATCTAAGTTAGTCGCATATTCACATATTATTTCTAAGCAATCTGGACTTCCATGTCTCACTTCTTTGTTCATTTGTTTAATTAAAGTCATCGACGAGGAAGCATAATTGGTTTTTATTCTTACAGATCATTTGAATAACTTTGCTTCCGTAGTTCAGAGCTATACAAAACATTTTTGCCGATCCTATGTTGTCAAGAAGTCTGATCACGTCAGTTTTTATCTTAATAATGTTTTTGATTTTATTGCCATACTGACGCTCGACTCTCAAAGCCGTGTTTTCTTATTTGGAAACTAATTTGAAAAGCATAATTCTGCTAAACTGCATTACAGGAGATATGATGAAAAACAAATTTCAATTTAAAAACAACTTAGTCGCCATGTTTTTTTACCTTTTTACCAAATTTGTATAATTATAAAAGGGATCCTAATTTTGTTAAAAGTATTATTTATAATTAAGGGCTCTATTAATGTGTATAATAGTGTCAAATACATGAATAAAGTTTCAATCTATTATATGAAGTAATCACCACAAGCTTACCTACGACTTTTCCACTCTATACACTACTCTACCACATAAAACCATAAGCTCGTTAACCGGGTTATCTAAGGAGGTTTAAAGTCTCACTATACAGTGCATTTTTTCTATGTTGGCCTATATGAATAAGGTTTACATGGCCATTCCGAACAGGAAGTTTCCAAGCTACACCAACATATGGCAGTATTATAGGTGTTGAAAACGAGTAGGAATTATGGTCCAAACTCTGGAGTTAAAGCCCAAAATAGTGCATTAGAGGACAAAACTCAAATAAAACAAACCTGGTCAACGTACCAGATTTTGTTCAGTTTTGTGTGGGCAAATGACATGGTTACATAAAAAAGTAACCTTTTGCAGTGTCATCTAAAAGCTCCAGATCCAATTTCAGACTCTGTTTATCTCACCTGCAACAACAATAAACATATCTGTCAGCAATTATTAAAAATATTTAAAAACCGAAGAACACACTACTACTGTTTAGGGCGTAAGAATTATCCTACCGTGGGTTTCAAGGGAACTAACTGTATAGTGAGACATTATAACACTATCATTTTGCAACAGCTTGTATGTTTGGTGGTTGGCCCATTTACAGTTCGCCACTAAGATGTCTACATATTTAGATGTGCGACGACCTGAAAGATTTTGGACCTTATGATGACGTCTACTTTTAAAAACTGAGATGACAGCAGCTTTTGTCTCTAATATATTCTTGTCGTGCATTTAATGGCGCAGTCTCTTGTTGCTCTGGCTTTTGTCACTGAGTACTTGCTTAATGGCTTTATAGGTTTCTAGTTAGATTTATATTCATATACACATGATCATCGTTGAGTTATACTTATATTTCCTATTAATGCTGCCTAGTTTGTTATAGAATATAGCCTGGCATTGAATACAATAGTGTAAGAGTGACGTTTGGTGCATCCTAGAACCCTGTAAGCTTCAAAAATCTCTGTATCACAATCAGCCGGCCCATCATCTACAGAGACCAAATATGTTGACATATACGTGATATTTACTGAAGCTACGAAGTGCTGGAAGTATTCATTGTTCATTCGCTTTTGTGTTTTAATTACAAACTCTTAAATGAATTTAGTTTCTTTTATGTAAATTACCTTCTGGGATGGTTTTACTATTGCTGTTTTGTGTTCTTTGACAATCCTTTTTCCTGTCTAACATATTTAATTCATTCTTCATTGTGATAGAAATTTGTCCCAAACATCTGCCATGTACATGTCGGTAACTCTTATCATAGTCTTGTAAGTACAGTAACATTAATATACTTGGGTACTCCGCCTTCTGATTCCCAGTGTCACCCGTTATAATCCTGTTATCCAACAAGACTATATGCAGTCCTCTTTACTTTACTTTTTTCGTTTTACTATTTTTTATTATATATATATATACATTATTTATTTATTATTTGTTTTAGTGGATATGCCTCTTGTTCGTATTACTTTTTGTTTATGTTTTCCTTCACCATCTATCATCATATTTCTTTAATTCCTTTTTGCATGTGTTTTTTTTTTCTCGTTTTAATTTGTTTAAGCAAATATAAGCTGAAGCCAATGTGACACTGAATAATTGTAATAATTCTACGAATTGGTTCATATCTATGTATGTTCCGTAGCTATTAATACATACTTAAATTGTAAACACGTTTTCCAAGGAGAGGAACTTTATAAGTTTTCTTTCGTTCCAATCCTTTACTTAATGTACTGTTAAATGTCTTTATGCACGAATTCGAAATAAAATTTCACCAAGTGACAACGCTTAACTATCTTTCAGTCATATCACGACGACGTCTATTTTTTACATTATATTAATCGCCGCTTCATTATTTATAAACTCACAATTGTTTTAATTTGTTGTTGTTTTTTCATTTCGATATAATGCAATTCACACAAAACAAATTGGAAATGGTGTGGGATAGGCTTTAGGGAAGAAAAGGCTGTTATTCTATTGCATTTCTGCATGTTTCCTGGTGCTGGCTTAACATCCCGCAGATTCATAATCTACAGGACATGACGCCGCCTTGTATTACTCAAAAGACGACTACCTTATCAGATGTGCCCCGTAATTGAATTGTCTATCATAAATATTCAGCAGTTTCCCGAAATGCAATTTCTTTTAGTACGTTTATTGCTTTCCTAACACTGGATCGTAATTGCTTCCGGACTAGTTTTAGGAAAGTCCGAGAGTCTGTAAAATTATTATTTCCATTTCCGTCATGTACAGAACAGACAAAGAAATATACGTATACTTTACTATTTCCGTATGGCAACAGTATAACAGCTGTAATGCACACGTATTGACGTCTGGTATGAAAATGAATTGTTCTTTTCTGTCTTGAAAACAATTGCCAAATATACTTAGACAGGATGTATAAGTGATTTCACCATTAACATGTTTTCTGTAAATCAAGTAAAAACTAACTATTCTACTCTCCTCGGTTTGGCGTCTCCGTCGGCTTTGGTACACAGTTTACGGTGAGCTCATATCTCTGAATCCGCTCAAAGAAATTCGATGGCACTCTATACATACCTGTAAGGAATATAAGGAATGCATAGAGACAAATGCCAGAGTTCTGTCATGCATTTAAATAATAGTATGGTCCCTTTTCTATTTAAATGTTTATAACTATTCAACTTCGTATCATATCTCATAAAACCCTTAAAGAACTTCAATGACACTTCCCACATATGCATGCTTTGTCATAAATGTAACATTACAGAGACATGTATCATAATATTGAAAAGGGGAATCCTTCAAAGCAACAAACACAAACACGAGAGAAAAGTAGCAGACTCGCTTTTAATGAATATGTTCATGATAGGTAATATAACGTGATACAAGTCACCCTCTAGCAACGTGGTATTCTAATTTAAATCTACAAAGAATGTGCTTGAAAACCGCAAAGGATCTGTAAGTACTAGCACTACTGATTTGTAGTCGGAGAGACTTTTTACAGCCGCCACACAGAACTAAACAAACGCTAGTTTGAATGACAACAGATGCTGAAAAAAGGGTCCCGTGGAAGCAACAAACACAAACAAGAGATAAATGTAGCAGATTAGGCTGTATTGAGTCTGTTTATAACTCCGTTATGCATTTAAACATAAGTTTGCTCAATTTTTAACTTAGTTGATTTATATATATTCAATACTTCCTCTCATCTCTGGATTCATAGACACGTGTGCCAATATTCTCTCACGCAAAAGCAGAATTATGCCCTCTTTTTCAAATTCGATTTCTTAGAATTTAAATTGTTCGTCATATCTTAGAATCTCCTTTAAGGCATTCCATGAAACTTCACGCATACATGTATTCACTGTCATGAAAAGAGCTCATACAGAAAAGTGCCGTAACTCTGTACTACATTTATAATTAAACACATTAACATAATTATGACACTTTACAACTTTAATTTGAATTCCTACTGTTTCAGAAGAAAGGAATTCAGTGAAACTTGACACACGTATTCACTGGCTTGTTCTCTCATGAGCAAAATAGACATATGTGAGCGTTACAGAGTGGTTGAAAAATAAGCACATTGCAACTTTGAAACTAGAGAACGTTGATAAACCTTTTTTTTATTTATATTTAATTTGATTTATTTTCAGCAAGATTTTACACAGTTTAATACTGAGCAAAAATAATGCTGGCGTTTTATCCTTGATGTGTCGAATTTAAGCTTGTTTACACAATTACCTTTTCTGGATGTTCACCAAATCGGGTTCAGTAAGATCGCTTTTAATAGGAAGTTCGTTATTGTCCTTGATTAGGTAATATATTGTGGATATTAATACATTTAGAAAATGGTCACCGAATTTTACTTTAGTAAGAATGTGTGTACCATAAAGCTGCTTGATATATTTGACGGAGTAAATTAATCGACCCATACATTACAGAGTTATGTTCCTCAATTACGTCAAAATAATGAAATTTCAGTGGATTTTATTCAGTAACCGAAATAAATGTTATTGGACTTTGATTTTGAATTTCCGACTGGCATTTCTATTTTAAACTAGAAATGTGCCCATTGGACACGGATGGCCCACTCAAAGCAATTAGTGTAAAACGTAAAATTTGACGATAAAGGGGCCGTAACTCTAGTAATACTGGGTCTATTTTGACGCCGAATATATATGCACATTTTGTAAGCATCCAGTAAAGTTTGGAAAGAAACGGAGGAAATTGTGGGAGGAGATAGACACAAAATATTGTTTAAAGTAACATTTTATTAAAAGGGGCCATAAGTCCGGTAATACTAAGTCGATTTTGACGCCGAAACAATATGCACATCTTGACATCTTAGGTAAGCATCCTGTTTATAAGCAATCGGTTGAAAAGTGTGGGAGGAGGTAGACACACAGGATATTTCGACGTAAATTTGACAAAAATAAGGGCCATAACTCCGGTAGTACTAGGTCGATTTTGACCTCATATTACCACCATAGGTAAGCATCCTGCAAAGTTTTTAATCAATCGGTTGAAAACTGTGGGAGTGAATAGACACACAAGATATTTTGACGTAAATATTGACAAAAAAGGGCCATAATTCTAGTAATTCTGGGTCGATCTTGACACCCGAAACGATATTCACATCTTGACATCAAGAAAAATGTTGGAGGAGATAGACACACATGATAGGCCATAACTACAGTAATACTGTGTGGATTTTGAAACCGAAACGACATGCACATTTTGACATCATAGGTAAGCATCCTGAAATTTTCGAAGGTTGAAAAGTGCGGGAGGAGACACACACGATATTTTCACGTACAATTTCACGAATAAGTGGCCATAACCCCGGTAATACTGTGTCGATTTTGACACCGAAACAATATGCACATCTTGACATCACAGGTAAGCACCCTGTAAAGTTTCCAATCAATCGGTTTAAAAGTGTGGGAGGAGATAGACACACAAACCTTTCGGGACGGACGGACGGACGGACGGATGGAAGGAAGGTCGGACGGACATGGCTAACACCATTAGGTGGTGGGGACATAACAAAACAAGGTCTGCTTATATAAAATGAGAATATTTCACATGAAAAACACTTTTGCTAATGACAATGAAAACAATCTCCTAGACAGGATTACATTACCCGTTATACGCACTGATAATTAAGACACGTCAAGAAAATGCAATTAGCTACCATTGTCGTGACGCTTATAATATAGTGATTGCAGAGTTTAGATGAACTCCCCAAGCAGCCTTTGAATAAAGCATGAGATTAAAGACATGATACGTGCGCTGCGAAATAAATGCATGACATCTAAAGTATTATTTTTCTGGAGAAGTGACACAAACTTCAACGTGGAAATAATGGCCGCTAAAGGTCATATGAAGCTGTACTGTTTATGGACACTCTGGGATTAATTTCATGTTTAATTTAATTTCAGGAGACGTTCTTACAAACATGTGCAATATATAAGCGTCCAGTTTCTACTGTTCTAACTGATCTAAATAAATTATATAAAGTAATTTAACAACTCTACTGCAACATTTGACTTCTATTGAGACATGAATTTCCAAAGTTCATAAGATCCTTGGTCATAATCACTTTCATGCAATCTTTATTAAACTTGTTAACAAGTTTATCAAAAGGGGATTATGAACCATCTGTTTGCAACGCTTTGTATGTTTCATTTTTAGTGTTTTTTCCGATCGAAAACTGCAATGAGAACAAGTGTATAGTTGTAAATAAAACGGTAAAACGATTCCTAAAAGTGGACAAATAATAGTAAAAATATAACAAGAATTGTGCAGAAACTGAATATCGCTTACTATGAAAATATTTATTAGACAACATCACTTTAGTGTAGGGATGACCTTCAAGGTCATCGAAGTGTTTGCAATGTTCTTTATTCGTTATCACATAATTGATCAATGCTGAACTTTGACACACTTTGCATTAATGACTGCGTAATGTAATTTCTTTACATTATTCATTGACGTGTCAGTAACCATCACGCAAGTGTAGCTATATACGGAGAAAGTAATCTAGTATTGTATTGACACTAATGACTGATCTTGATAAATATCGATATCGAAAAAATACGTGTTTAGGTTTTGTTTTAGGTCAACGTGTTTAGCACAACCATAGGAGTGATTGGTTACATAGAACCGAAACTAGAAATAGTTACAAATGTTGAACAGGAAATGTAGCATTCTCCGAACATAGTCAACCCAAATCACGCATCTAAATCACTGATAAACGATTAACTAGAAGCAAATATACAAGGGTTTGATAATAAGGGTACCGACTTTGAAGTAGAATATCGCTTAAGCCGGTGTTAGGGGTCGTTAGGGGTGTTGATTTCGACATTGACAATCAAGAACAGACTCAATATCAACGAGTCTGCTACTTCATACCCTTCGTTGTGTTTGTTGCTTCCAAGGAATCTCCCTGATCAGTATTTATTAACATCACATTATCGTTCGTTTAGTGCAATGAGGCGGCTGTAAACAGTTCCTCCGTGCTAGGAATCAGTAGTGTTGTTTTACTGGTCCTTTGGAATCTGCAAGCCCTATATAGGTGGCTTCGAAGTAGAATACCGCTTAAGCCGGTGCTAGGGTGCGTGAGTGGTGTTGCTTCTTACGTTACCTCTCATGAACAGACCAGACTCAATAAAATCGAATCCTTTATACTTTATTCTCTTGGTTGTGTTTTTGCTTCCAAAGGATTTCCCATATCAGTATTTGGAACGGTCTGAGGCAAAAGGTCGGGAGGTTTTACCCAGGTTCTAGGGTGCACCAAACATCACCTTACTAACTGTCATCTCAATTACACAGTACATTGTAAATAAGGAAATCGAGTTGAATGTTGGCGGGTATGTTGCCATGAGGTTCCATGAGGTGCCATGAGGTGCCATGAGGTGATATATTCTAACTAATAAATGAGTTTAGGAAAAGTTCTGTTTTAGAATAAAACGAATGAAATTACTAAAAGGTGCTTGCTAATACCTAACACAAAACAGACATTAATGGATCAAACGTTTGTGTTTGTTGCTTCCAAGGGATCACCTTTTCAGTATTTATTGGCATTCACACTAGAGTTTGTTTAGTGCTGTGTGGCGGCCGTAAAAAGTTTTCCCGACAACAAATAAGTAGTGGATTGAAAGTAGAATATCGCTTAAGCCGGTGCTAGGAGGCGTGAGAGGTGTTGCACTTGACATTACCTGTCATGAACATACTCAATAAAACCGAGTCTGCTACTTTTATCTCTTGTTTGTGTTTGTTGCTTCCCAGATATCACATTTTCAGTATTTATTGATACTAAACGTTTTAACATTAAGAATGACATATACGTGTGTCTTTGCTGTATTGTTTCTGCGATATCCAAGAGAAATGCTTATTTTCATTATAACCGTGATGTGTAGTTGGCCAAATTATTTTACATTAACTCATTAGTCGAACAGACAGCATCTGACACTGAGCCATTGAGGTTCGGTGTTCCGCAGGGTTCTTGTGCCGGACCGGTGATCTTTACCCTATATATATCGGCTCTCAACCGAGTGGTGCAGAAATATCCAGCCGATCTCTATGGATACGCGGATGACCACAAGATTGCGTTCAGAATTCAAGCGGGTAATTCTCAAAACAACTTGACAGTTGCCTCAATGACAACATAAAATGGATGACATCCTTCAAACTGAAAATGAATCAGTCTAAAACTGAAATAATTATATATGGAACCAGACAACAGTTAGCGAAATTGAATAACACAAGTGTAAACGTTGGTGGGTGCGATGTAAAATGCGTCGATCATGTCAGAGACCTGGGTGTAATCATGACCAATACACTCAACTTTGACCATCACATACAGAAAAAGTGTCAGATCGCTCATGTGCAGTTACGAAATATTAGAGCTATACGTAAACATCTCACACAAAAGTCAACTGAATCATTAGTGCATGGATTGGTTCATTCCCACATTGACTTCTGCAACGGTCTATTTACTGAAATTCCAGCCTGCCAAATCAACAAACTACAGCGAGTCCAAAATCATGTCGCTAGAGTAGTTATGAATGCTTCCTATGAACAACCGAGTGCTGAACTTCTGAAACAATTACACTGGCTTCCAGTTGAAGCTAGAGTCATGTTCAAAGTCCTAGTAATAGTCTTCCGTGTCATCAATGGTACAGCTCCAGTATGTCTGAGGGAAATGTTTGTACCTACTCGAGGACGGTACAGACTGCGATCACAAAGTGACACTAACTTCAACATCCCTAGACGGCGAACAAAACTAGCAGACAGATCTCTGGCCGTCTTTGGCTCCAAATGGTGGAACGATCTACCTAGTTATCTGAAAGCCATTCAGTCTGAAGCCAGCTTTAGATCAAAACTGAAAACACATTTGTATAATCAGTTTCATGAACAATGACTGTGCTCTTGTTAAATACAAAATATCTGCAATGATATAAAACAGCATTGATATATATATATATATATATAGGTCTAAATATTAAGTTCTAGAATCCTGTTTATATTTTGAATGTATATGTTTTATGTGTGTATATACTTATGTAGTATCATATACATGTACATGTGTAAAATGTTTATTCTTTTTAACTAAATGTGTGTTATGTAATTGTGAAGCGCAATAGAATATTTTATAATTTTGCGCTATATAAATGCCATGTATTTGTATTTGTATTAACAACATTAATATGTTATAATGTAATGGTTGGAAATTAAACTGCAACAACTGGTGAACATTAAGACTATATGCAGGTAATTTTAGTGCCTCTCTCTTAGATCTTTTGACTAGAAAATCAATGGATGATGCAATTACAAATGTCATGGATATTATTATTCCAAGCGGTACCCTATTGTTAAACCTTTTATGTTTATGGTGTCGCAAACTTTGCTTCTAATTTTCCGTGTAATTGTTGTTCGCCTTGTATGCGTGTTTATGGTTGATTGTTCTCTTTGAATGCCAAATTTCCTGTTTGATCTGTATTATTATTATTGAGTATTGTCTGACAATTTTAATTGTTTTCATGTTATTCAATTGGTCATATACAATACCCGAATCTTGAAGCTGACGACTGTCTTATCGAATGTGCATTACCATCATGTGTAACTAACCGAGAAGGGTTTGCTAAGCAAACACGAGCAGGCAAGTAATACTGATAACACTGACATACGAGTATTTTATGAATGGGTAATTGTAAAATGGAACAATATGAAATTAGTTTACAGACGAATGTTTTTTAAATCAAATAATGTCAAACTTACAGATCATCTATCTATCATTTTATCAATATAATTAATATTGGGTGTAGTCTGATTTTTTTTCAAAAGATTCTCGAACTACTCATATACTATTATTTCTGATCAGTTAACTAACTCCTGTTTTAGATCCCGAGTGCTGCGATATAAAAAGTTATTTAACCGTCTAGTGCGCTGCAGAACTACTTGATTGTTAAAAACGACTGGAGCATACTTAAAGAATCTACAGTTCTAAAATAAAACCTCAAATTTAATAATAAGTTCAGACAGTTTCGAAAAGCTTCGATATGAAATATGTGTCTATACTCTTTAAAAAGTATTTTAAACGATATTGAACACTAGCCTAACAAATATAATTGGGTATTATACTTAGTAGCTTACAATTCAATACATAGCCGTTAACATAGTTTGTCAGTTCGAAGACACAGATTTAGATATAATTATTTGCAGAAATGGAAAGAAGGTTTTAATCAATATAGTAGAGCTTTGCTGATCGCATGGGTCGGGCCACAGGTTCCTACAACATTAGTTTCGACACTTTCCAATACAATCCAATTAAAATATTTTATTAAACTTCTATGGCAATATAAAATACAATGAATACGGCGAACAGATGAACAACATAGGTATAAAATGTGACCAAGACAGTTTGCGGGCAAAAAAGAAGAAAAACATAAGGTAGAGAATGTCAACATCTCCATCCGATTGTCGAAGCAGTGGATAAAATTGATTTGCCCAAGGTCAAACGTACAAGTAGTCACACAGGTAAAAACCAGAATTATATTCTTACAGAGGCTATATTGTTTCACTTACTATATAGTTACACGTCATTTACCTAAAGCACGGACTGAAGTTTATGCTTTTCGCCATTAATATACGTATATGGGTGTTATGTGTTTTACGTGAGACATACACTATTTTTAAAATAAAACCCAAGTATACATTTTTTTGGTACAACATGCTCGTCTGATATCGCAGTAAACTTGAGCTTACCAATAATATTTATAATAGTAATTTATACAAATCGAGAAAAAATGTCTCGAGCAGAGACACGGAACTGTTTTCAAGTTATCTGTACCCCTATTATTTCATAATCTGAAATTGTATCGCACGATAACGTAAATTGTCGAGAATATACGTTTTCGTCTTGCGTAACGTTCATTGTTTATAAATGAATCTCGGCAAGTTTTTGTTTTTTCAAACGCTATAATCACAAGTTATTGTTTTTTGTTTCTTCAAATGCTGAAATCACACCCGTTTGTTTAGTGCTGTGTGACGGCCGTAAAAAGTCGTCCCGACCACAAATCAGTAGTTTTAATACATACTTTGGGATCATCAAGCCAAATCGTTGTGGCTATACAGTAGAATATCGCTTAATCCGGTGCTAGGAGGCGTGAGAGGTGTTGTACTTTACATTACCTGTCATGAACAGACTCAAAAATCCGAGTCGGCTACTTTTATCTCTTGTTTACGTTTGTTGCTTCCAAGGGATCCACTTTTCAGTATTTATTCAATAAAATAAAATAAAAAGCCATAGATGTATTTGAAATCATCCAAGCTCATTAAAATCAAACCCTTTATCATGCTACGATACTCTACGCTACAAAGGATCTGACAACATTACACTGGAGGTCACCTCAGATTGACCTTACGATTAGTCAATCAGATTTCAGCCTACAAAACCGCTCGGCATGTCGCGTTTCAGTCAAACGCTGTGGAGCAGTCTACGCTCGGTATTGAAAGAGACAGTGTCCGTAACCTTTAGCTTATAAAACACACAAAAATTGCATTGACAAACAAAAGACATCAACCATTATTGAATAATTGCTGAATAAAACCAAGATTGTTTGACGGAATCCAATAGCGGTACAAAATACTTCGTAGGGTTGAACTCGTAACCCACACTGAAATAACATTCGCGGTTAATATGACAGAACGTCGCTGTCAACTGCGCTAAGCAGGCCAGATATATATAGAAAACGTAATATTGCAATAATCTCGATAAATACCGCGCCATGATTTTGTTCGTAGTATTGCTGTAAAACATGCCATTAAGTGCATTTCTTTGAATTGATCGTGCAAACCACAGCATTATTTGTGTTTTATGTGGATTTTCGTTTGTTCAGTTCACTCGAACATCATCTGAAGTGCATATGAAACGCGCGATTTCATTGGTTGAATTTAGTTGATCTTCTCAGAAATATTGATAAGATGAAAGGTCAATCTGACCTCCAAGGCAGTGTCAGATCCTAAAGCGGAGAGTATAGTAACGACAGATATTTATTTTTTTCCGTTGTATACAATATATAATACAGCCATTTGACTTAAAATAAGTTTAAAGGTCGAACAATAAACCCCAAAATACGCAAAGAAATAAAGTCAACAAGACCCATGATCAAAATTTAACTGGTGAATATAATACTCTGCATTTTTCTTGGCACACCATCGGCAAAAGTTTGTATCTATTTGTGCTTACTTAGAAGAGGTGTATTAATATTTTTTAAATATCTACAATTGTATGAGACGATAACGTAAATGGTGGCGAATATACTTCTTTTCGATAAAGTATTTCAGAGCTCTCAAGAATAAAGATTGTTTGACTGTGTGGCTTTTGTCGATCTCATAACATATTTACAAATAAGATACATAAAGTGATATGCAACACTGTAACTATAGCAGAGTGCGTGGTCCAGTGGTAGAGCGCTGGACTCCAAACCGAAAGTGCATCGGTTCAATCCTTCCCGTGGCCATGTTATTTATCCTTGAGCAAAATAATTAATTCACATGGCTTAGTACTGGTTCACCCAGGAAGTCATCGAGAGTGATTAATATAAGTGGTAATAATTTGTTTCGCAATCCATGTAAAAGAAATATGTTTAAACTAATTGTAATGATACTACAAAATAATGTAACCATAGCAATGTAACAGCAGTCTTGCTAAGTTGTTAACTGAGGTGTTGCTGTGCTCTACAATGTATAGGAGATTACAATGGAACAGTCATATTTATCTGTTTATACAACCGACTTTCAAGCTCAATTGTAGAATGTGGTATGTACATATATGACAAAAGTTACACATATAATCTACAAGTTATGGTCATTAAATAGGACTGAACTATGAATTATGATGACAATGCATTCAATAGGACAATATAATACAACTATTACAACATATAGGTGTTTGGTCATAAAATACCACATTCATAATTAAAACAACATATAAGCTGGCTTTGGGAAATCAACATCCTGATCATAATCAACCAAATGCTCGGAACTTGCTATGAAATAAAAACACTGGAACGCTCTTGAATGTACTAACTTGCAGATTTAATTGCAATAACAATGCAAATTAGTCTCTGAGATACATTTGTCATTTTAAGCTTGATGGTTTTCACATTACGGCCATCATATTTATACTCTTGAGTTGCATCCTGTCGACCATTAACTGTCAAAAATGGATCATATACAATATCAGATAAGAGAAAAAATGCATCTAGAATGTTCATCAATTACCACGGACATGGCAGATATATCCCAGGGGTTGTTTATAATAACAGTTTTTGGATGCCTACCGTTTTATGACAGCAGTAGAAGAAGTATATTTCATTGAGGATATAAAATAATCGTGCAATGTTGGCAACCTCGCTGTTCCAGCTATTTTTAACACAGAAACAACGTATTCACATTATTAAAATCTAAAAAAAAAAAAGATAGAACAAACACAGTGCAAATATTAGGAGTAAATTCGATATTTCGATCTTTCTACGGACTATTCAAGGCATTAGGCTTATTAAAAGTGTGTGATGCCCGAAATGATACTCAATTCTCAAATGATAGGTTTTAACATTTGAAACAACTGCCCGGTGAACATCTTAAATTAAAATAAGGAAAATAAGGAAAATTAATCAACTCATACGTTATATAGTTATTTGCATTGATTATGTCAAAAGAATTGAATTTCAGCGGTATCGGATTTTGATTTTTTATCTCATATTGTCATTTATTGAACACTTGAACTGTAGCATTTTTTACAAGGTATGCATGGGTCGGGCCAAAGATTTTTGCAACATTAGTTTTGACACTTCACAAAACAAATTGATTTACAATAACAATTAAACGGATATGGCTATAGTAAATACAGTTCATACGGAGAAAACAAAGGCGTATAAAGGGACTACGATAATTTGCTGAAAGGAAAAGGAACGAAACAGCAAGTAGCGAATGTCAACCGCTAGGTTATCGTCTCCAGCCAATAAGACAAAGCTGGAAAGGAAAAATGATTTGTCCCAAGTTACACACACAGCTATAAGCTGGAATTAGTTCTTTACATATACCATATATGTTCACACATGGTAATACTCCAGCTGTATTGTGTTTGAAGACAAACTAGATTTCCATTTTTGACAACCAGGGCACAGATGTTCAAAAACCGGTTAGCTTAATCCTTGGTTGTAAACTTTCAAAGTATATTTCTCCCATTTCTGCTCATGTGAGATAGGCATTTTCCTCATTTGAGATAACTCTATCTTACATGACATGTGACTTATGACGTCATGACGTTACGTCGACTTCGCATTATTCTGGCGTTAAATCAGCAGAGTCATTGATTTTATGCCGGTAATAAACACATAATGGGAGAAAAATAATCCATCATGAGTGATCCATGTGAGATAGGGAAATCTCACCCTCTGGATCAGAATTGCAACCAGGCACTCGGCAGAGCCTCGTCCCTGGTTGCAATTTTAACCCCTCGGGTGAGATTTCTCTATCTCACATGGATACTCATGATGGATTCTTATATTCTCATAAAAATATGTTTTGTACTGCTAAAGTCTTAAATTTGCATTTCTTATTAACATAACGCTTTCACATGCTCAAATTCATGCATTTCAGTTTATACCGAAAGTATTTATATTTAATTAATAACATGATGCATATGTGCATTATTGTGTTATTCAATTGTTTTTTCAATTTGTTTAAAATTGTTATGAAAGTACAATCGTACACAAAAACAAACATATTAATATAATATGTTGAATGGACAAAACCTACTACTAACAATGTGTCTAAATAACAAAACGGGCAATACATATATCACTCGACTGTGTCTAAAAGATAGCTCTTCAGCGACTTTTTGAATTTGTATTGAGAATTACTTTTTCTAATCTCAAGAGGGAGTTTATTCCATTGTTTGCCCGTAACTGAGAAAGATTTGTTAGAAAAAGATGTTTTGCATTTTGGAACATAAAGAGTTTCATTTTATATGGATCGAAGATTTCTTTTATTTTCGTAACTGACTTTTGAAATTAGTTCACTAAATTATGATGGAGTGCTATCACTTAAAGCTTTATAGGTTAACAATGAAGTGTGGTATTCAATGCGTTTCAAATGTCTAAAAAAAGTCATAACCTGTTCAATATTACTTGTTTTAATTTTACAATATGCAAACTTTTTAAGCCGAAATTAAGGTTTCATGTCATACTTCAGCCAAATCCGTTTTCGCTTCTTGGAGAAGGGGTTAGATGAGGTATGAACGTTAATACTCGGACCACGTAATGACAGAACTATGCACGTTTAGTAGTGTTTGATTTGTTTATAATACTTCATCAGAGATTTGCGATAATGTGACATCACAACGCTCTCTGATAAATCCTACTATCGTGTCAAATCTGGCGTATTGCGTCTTGAATAAAACAATTGGTCTACCAAGATTTTGTAAACAGGAGACAAATTCTTTGCTAAACGAATTATATTTCTTCCACAAATAAATAATTTATCAACTTATAACACAAAGCATTGTACAATAAATTCGTTTATGAAATGGCGGATATTTGTGGATTGAGAAGCAGCTTGAATAAGCTAAAGCAGAATTAGAATCCGAGTACATTTTTCTACGCATAGCTTCGACAGTATTTGTATGTACGAGGATCGTTCAAATATTACATGGACATTTCATAAATCAAGTAAATTAAGTTTATGGCAATAAAGGTTTATATTTTCTCTTCCTCAAGTAAATTAAGTTTCTATGGCAATAAAGGTTTATAGTTTCACTTTCATGTCAGTAAATATTATGAAATTATTTGAAACAGATTTAAAGAAATACGAATTTATAGATAGATAGATAGATAGATAGATAGATAGATAGATAGATAGATAGATAGATAGATAGATAGATAGATAGATAGATAGATAGATAGATATATAGATAGATAGATAGATAGATAGATAGATAGATAGATAGATAGATAGATAGATAGATACTTTTATTGACTTAAACTATTACACACGTGACAGATATTAACATTGCAAATACAACAAAATAATCACTACGTCTTTTTTTGTTTTTTGTTTCATACATATTTAAACAATCAAAAACATACACATATTATGGTATGTCAATGATAAACGAGGATGTTCTAAAATAAGATATATAGTGTCTTTTTAGTCTGTTAAAATGGATGTAGATAGCCTTAATACAAGTGCATCGGAAATGAATTTACTTAAACTAAGAATAATCTTTTTGTTGAATGACTGCAACAATTCCACAAATTTAAACATGCTTGGTCTAGTTGTTTAATATTTAGGAATGTATTTGTTTCTAATGCTAGAGTATGTAGTACAGATCAAAATAAAATGGTACTCGTCTTCAATATCGTTAGTGTTACAAATTTCGCACACTCTTTCGTTTCTCTCTGTTCTCCCTCTTGAGTAGCTCCCTGTTTCTATTCTTAAACAATGAGCGGATAATCTTATTTTTGTTATACAACTTCTTAATTGTTTGGAGCATAATGTTTCTAGATATGTTTCAAAATCAAAATTCTCTTTCACCGCCTTATATAGCGTTAAAACTCTACTGCTTTCTATATCAGATATCCATTGTTGCATGGAATTATCTATTAATCTTTGTTTAAATATTAAAGGAAACAGTTTAAAACTAACACTCATTGGATTATCCCAGACATTATTAAAACCGTCACTGTTTAGGATAAACTTTATATTAGTTAGCCAATTCTTCGCGCCCTTATTACAGTTAGATAACAAATCCTTTTATATTTCTTTTAGTATAATGTTCTGTAGACAATAGTTTATACCAATATTTGATAATTTTTACATATCTATTAATGTATAAGGGGTAACGAGATAGTTCTCCGTAAATACCAGCATTGCTTGTGGTAAGTTTAACACCTAAATTAATTTTACAAAATTGTAACTGTATTCTCCCAATATATTTTGATTTTGTAATCCCCCATATTTCACTTCCATAATTTAATATTGATGCCACAAAAGCATCGAAAAACTGAAGAGATAATTTTGGTTTCAATTCATATTTTCGTATATTAACCAAGAGTATATTCATTTATTTTAAGGCTTTTCCACAAAGACATTGTTAGTTTAACGAAAAGGAGCCAGTATAATTAAGCACCACACCTAAATAATTAAAATCATCGACGACATCTAATAAACTTCCATTATAATACCACCTTTCACATTCTTTAATTCTACCCCTTTTACGGAATACAACTATTTTTGTCTTTTCAGTATTAACTTCAAGACCCCAGGATTCACAGTATTCATAGAGTTTATTAAGACTTTGCTGAAGGTTTATTCAACCCCACTGTAGCCGCCACGGAGCACGTCATTTGTGTGCTATGGCGTCGCCTTGAAAACCAACAACAACCTATAACGTTACACATGATTAAATATGCTAGAAATAACAAAAGCAATTGTTATTTAATTAGATTTTTTTAATTATTCATGGCTTGCATTAATATCACAGCTTCGGAAAGAGATCATATGAATTCGATCGAGTTTTGCACACATATTGAAAATACTTAGAAAACAAATAGCATAGTCATTCCAAAAGACATGTTTATTGAACATATATCGGTATTCTTAAAGGGAATGTAGCAACACAGCCAAACAAGTCTGTTATTAAGAGTTCTGAAAAACTTGGGAAAAGGTTGAAGAATTATCAAAATCGGATGATAAAGAAAAAAGATATGACCATTTAAAGGTTGTTCTAAAACGAATATTGGAGCCGCCATTTTTAGAACTATGATGTCATAGTTCCATATTACCTGATATGGAATATTGATAAATATCATTTAAAATGAAGGAAATCACTGCAAATGAACGATTTTCTTTACTGGTCATATAAAGCATTATTGCCATTAAGTATTACATATTTGTCATACAGTTGCTGTCAATTTTTCCCTATAAATCAGTAAATTTTCATATTTATAAATATTCCATATATGGTCATTTAGAACCGTGCTCTCATATATATGGTCATTTAGAACCATAGCTTTCAAAATGGCCGCTTCCATATCCGTTTCAACAGAAATTTCAAATGATCATATCTTCTTTGTTTATTATCCCATTTTTATAATTCTTTCACCCTTATTCAATTGTTTCAGAACTCTCAATTATAAAGATGGTATGGCTGTGGCGCTACATTCCCTTTAATTTATTATCATATATATTTTGATGAAAATATGTAAGATTTTAAAATTTATGATTTATTATTTAATTTTTGTGTATTTTTTTTGTTGTTATTTTATTTAAAGTTCATATTATTTAATATTTGCTTAACATTTTAATGCTCCTAGACTAGACCTATTTCTGTAGGAAAGCCCTAGTTAAAAGGTTAGCGGCATTTTTTAGTAAAAGTGATATCTTGATGTTTTTATATTAATTTAGGTATGCAGAGTTCGATTATGGTGGATACCAAGCTGAATTTTGATAGGAAAGGCAATTTTTGGAACATTTCATTGTCTTTAAATAATTTTATTGGAAATTTTTGGAATATTATTTTAAAATAAACATTTTACACAAGTTATCAATTTTCTTCACATATTTTGACTTTAATTTTGACATTGTTAATTATCCCCACTTGGATGGGGATGTTCCCAGAGCAATTTCTTATGGGGTGTATGTGTCTAAACTTATTCATTTTTCAAGAGCTTTTACTCGAGTTGAGGATTTTAATATTCGTAATCTTTGTAT